>CM076579.1:674993826-675268042 GCA_034641835.2 Pinus albicaulis
CGGAAGTGTTCACGCCTCTTTAGCAATAGTTTTACGGCTACGTATGTACTTTCTGCAATGCGGTTTGGGAGTCTCTGTCGGGAGTCGAATTTGACCTCAAATATGTTCCTTGGAGTCCTTTACGGTGTACGGGAGCTCTACGCTAGCCTTGAATAAATGAGGCAGATGAAAGATTTGCAGCTTCTCTATACCTCCATAACGCTGACCAACGATCTTTAATGAAGCTCTGTCAGGGCAATTAATCGTTCCAGGGCTCGAGGGGGCATGGAGATTTCTTTGTAGGAGGGTGACCTTCTGGAGAAGACTACTTCTGCTGATATTTAAACACAGATAAGACTCTTTGCGTGCTTAAGTCTTCAAGCGCGCTTGAATCATTTGAATGCGGGATTAGGCGTTAATTATATCAATAACGTGCATTAATCCCTTTGAATCTCTTCTAGCAGGCACTTCTTTGGCGATGCCGAAAATACCTCTCTGTGCTATTCCGCGCAGTGGAAAGAGACTGTAAAACCGGGCGGTGGTGGTGGAGGAATTGCTGTGGAGGCAAGAAGAGAGGTGGCGGAACAGTGGAGAACCAATGAAAAGCGGCGGAGGAATGGTCACATAGTGTAAAGATTCAACGGTCGACCTTTGGGGGAAATACAAAGGAAATGGAATAAAAACAATGAAGCGGAGGGGTGGACGTGGGACCCATCAGAGGCGTAGGGCGATCAGATCCTGAGCGTTGGATTGGCACGGGAAACGAATGGCGGAGATTTAATCGCAACAATTGCAATTGGAGGCCAGAGCGAGTGGCAATCGCAACACATAACACAAAAGTTCCGATTGGGATTGGGATTGGAGACGTGATTGAGCGAGGACCGTCGATCTGGGGGAGGAATGGACGGCGGGGATGTAATCGGAGGTCGGACGCGGAGAGTTGCGATTGCGATGGGCGGGGGGCTTGCGATTAGCGCTCTGCCATCAGCTCCTGTGATAGATCGATGGCCCAAAACTCATCGCGAGACTTATGTGTTTAAAACAATCGCATCGGGGGTTTTCGGCTGTAACAAAGGAAATGCACCCGCCGATAGTTCCGATTGCGATTGGCCCCCAAGGCTTAAGCGCTTGGTCTTGGGTAAGGGCGTATGTGGGGAAGTGGTTAAGGGACTGGCGGAAAGGGGCTAGGCCTATAACAAGGTCGGAATATGGGTTTTTACCCCTTTTAATGGATTTTAAGGGGTTGGGAAGGGGAACGATAGAGAAATAAAGGGGGAAGAAGGTCAGCAAAGGTTAGGGGGGGACTTTAAAGGGGATTTTAGGGGGAAATGAAGGGTAAGAAGGGAAATAGAAGGGGAAGACAAGGGGAATGAAAAAGAGGTTAAGTGGGGGAAATGAGAGGGAAAAAGGGGCCTTTGGGCATTTCTTCACATGACAGAGAGGCTTTAAAAGGGGAATCAGCAGAGGGGACTTGATCAAAGGATAAAAGGCACATGGAGGCTTCAAGGAGACTATGTTTTCAGAGGAAATGCATTCCTTGAAGACTCAACAACAATTCAGCCCCCTATTTGCTTGTCAAAAATTTCATAGGGGGGCTAACAGTGGCTCCAGATGGGGATGGCTTCTTCTTGAAGAAGTCAAGAATTCAGAAATTGATCTCTTGGTGTAGGCCAGATGCCTGCTGCTTGAACCATCCATCTCTTTCTTTGATCAGCTGCCACAAGCTATGAAGACAACATATCAGTAGAAACACTTCCTATACAACTACCTACCCACACTATAGTCCTAACATTTTTTCTTCTTGGGTGCATTTGGACTTGCAGACCCTTTACATCATTAATTTTTTAAACAGGAAAAAATAAACCTAATCTACTTCTACCCTTATTACTCCATGAGACCAGATTAGACTGTTGGTCTCATATGTTTCTCTACCTACACTACTACCTGCTAGGATTAGACTGTCTAGCAGGTTTCTTCTCTACATTCTAAGACAGAAAATGAAACAACTAATCTACTTTCTCATGTACTGAGCTTTATTGAGCTTTCCTACCTACCCTACTCTAACTGGAATATTTACAATCTAGCTTTCAAACATGGTCTTCCAATGTAACCAGTCCATCAAGTGATCCCATGGCTGGTCCTTCTTGCTCAACTCCTTGCGCATGCTGGATAGGTAGGGCAACTCCCACTCTTTTTGTTCAAAAACAACAGCTTTGAAAAATTTTCTTCCTGTCTGCATCATGCTGCTCAAAAAGACCTTTGATCCTTCTTCATATGTATGCAAGAAATGTGCATAAGGATCATGAAAAGATACCTGGTTGTGAATGTCTGGCAGGCTAGCTTTGACCAGGATCTCTTCTTCTTCCACTGGATCAAGAATGAGACTCTCTTGGAGTAGAGTGTCTCCTTCATATTCTGAACTAGAGGACTCATCATATATGGCAGTGTTGTCCCCTTGGAGCTCCGATGTATTCTGCTCTGGTGTACTGGGCTCTTTGAAGAGATCCATTCATTCTTGAGTAGGGACTTGTTCCCTTACCTCATCTTTTTCAAGAGCAGACTCGTTATTTTCATCCTGCTCAGAAATCCCTTATTTGTTTTCCTCTTCATCATCTGAGATGAAAAGCTGCTGACCCCCAATCATGTGAAAACCATTACTGATGATTTGTAATGGGGTGAAGCAAAGATCTAGAGATCCTTCACCCTCTTCTGCACTCTTAAAGCTCTCTTCATCAGTATCATAAATAACCTGCATTGGCCTATTACTCTCTGGGAGTAAAGGGGACTGAATTTCCTCCCATAAACCTTCTAATGATGACCCTGCAACATCATCTTCCGTTTGGAGAACATCATCATCAGATAGATCAAAGATAGGAAAATCATGAATGTAAGTAATGCTACCAACCAGACATACTGGATCAGCAGCAGATTTTTCTTCACTCTGATTTAAATTTGAGCTTTCCAACTCTGTACAATAGAGCTCATCCGATGAATGGGAAAGGATGTCTGATTTGTAAAAAATTTCAGAGGCTGGTTGTCTATTGATGATTTGATCTATTTCTTCCTCCATCAAAGGGGAAGGTGGTCTTGTGTCCCTTTGTGCAGAAGTGTAGCAGCTCTCTGTTTCCTCTGAAGACTGGATTTGAGGCTGGATGTCATCTTGGGCCTCAACTATAAGGAATGACGAATCAACAACTGAGTTTTCAGGAATATCTTTAAAAAGGTCCACAGTCTCTTCACTATTTTCTTCCTCAGTCGATTCATCCCTGTTCTTGTGGTAGCTAGGATGCATATGAAATTCTTGAATGGCTGTCAATAGATCTTCAGATTACGTATTAACCAAATCCTCATCAATGTCTAACAGGTACTGTATGATATTTTGAGATTGATCACAACAGTCCCATGATAAGGATGGAGAGTTTCCTTTATAATTCTTGTAAAATAATTGGTGCGTTTCCTTTAAAGAAAACAAACTCCGAGGTTCTAACCATTCATACCAGACCCTAGCCTTTCCTTCCAATGTTGCCACGAACATTTTCATTAGGCAGTCTTCATGCCATTCAACTTTAAATTTCCACACATGTATATGAAACTTGATGAGATGTAGCAAGGGTCCTCAGCGTTTTCACCCTTAAAAATAGGCAAGTTTTTTAACCAGTCCACTTCAAGCATTTTGTGTGGGAATCCAGGGATATGCTCCCTGCTCATTGGAGCATATCTTCTCTGTATGCGTGGAAGCATGTTTGTAAATCAGAAAGAGGTCACTGTGTCTTTTCAACCAGTTCAGAGTCTTCCACCAGTGGAGTCATTAGGTCTTTGGATCGTAGGGAGTGTGGAGTCGCCAGGTGGATGAATTTAACTATTTGAAGCAGGCTGCTATCCACCATCAGCAATGAGAAGCCAATCTAAAGGCAAAGAAAGCGGTCCACTTTAACGGAGTCGCCACGTATGTTGGTGAAGACAATGGGAAATAGACCAACTATCGGCGGTTCTTGACTTCCTCAGATTCGTCCCCGGCGGAGTCGCCATTATGTTGGGGTTCCCATGTTTTGGCAGTTGGAAAGACCAAAGATGAGACAACATCGAGAACCACTTTGAGACTAGAGGATCCTAGCCCTCCTGAACCGAGAGGGATCTCTCCAAATAGAGCAAAGAATGATGTATCTTTGAAGCTCAAAAAAATAAGATGTTAGGCTAGTTATGAAGCACGAGAGGGGTTTTAAATGATTTGGTTGAAGGGTTGCGGGTTTGTCACGAGATCATGGTGAGAAGCGGTGGGAGGAAAGGAACATGGCAGCGAGGATGCTTTAGCAAGAGGATAGACGAACGGTGCCATCCATTGGGCTATGGAGTCATGAAAGGAAATTACATGCAACAACTAGCCAAGGCTTCCACAGGGCAAGTCATCTACACCAAAGGATATTTTAGATAGATGATGAGATGGAACATTAAGGACTGAAGGTGAAAGAAGGAAAGCAACCCAATTTCTTTCTATAGATCGGGTCAGAGGTCATTTAACTCCAGACTTGCTTGGACATACTCTAAGGCAGCTCTCAAAGAGGGACTAAGGGGCTGCTTGTAGATCGGACCAGAGGTCATTTAACTCCATGTCAGCTTTAGCAACTCCAAGGGAAAAAGCAGAGATAAATTTGACAAAGAAACAACCAAGCAGCAAACCCCCAAGTTCATACATCAGCCAGCAGGCAATAACATCCGCTGCATTGGTTAAACTTGAATTTACTCTTGGATAACACATTTTAGCAGAAAACATTGATGGCAAGGAGAGCAGACAGCATAGGGCACCTAACAAGGGTGAATCCTATACCATTATTCTGATGCAAGCCCAGAAGAACATGAAACAATATGAAAATGTAAATAACAGAGTTAAGAAAAACATCACCAATAGTAATAGACTAGGATCCTGTGAAACGTGCTTTGATTAATTGATGCAAAACCAGTCATGTACAATCATCTCAATGGCTGTTACAGTCCAGTCTTCTCCTCCCAGCCTATTACATACAACTACTCTGCTACTCTCTCCCAAGACTGTTCTAACAATCAAACTGAATCCCTATAATAGCAGATGCCCAGCAAGGCAACAACAACCTTTTTAATACGTTCTCGGGGATTTCTTATAGGAGAAGAGGAAGAGACAGAGGTATATAAACAAATAAATGATACTCATTAAGACAGTAAGGCGGAAGTGTTCACGCCCATACTGCTTAATGGCTTTCTGCAGCTTTGTATGTACTCTGCAATCTATCTGGGGAGTCTCTGTCAGGTCGACTTTGACCTCGGATATGTTCCTTGGAGTCCTTTCTGGTGTCTGGAGCTCTGTGCTAGCCTTCTGAATAAATGAACTGGTGAAAGATTTGCAACTTCTCCATACCTCCATAACTGCTGACCAACAATCTTTAATGAAGCTCTGTCAGGGCAATTAATCGTTCCAGGGCTCGAGGGGGCATGGAGATTTCTTTGTAGGTGGGTGACCTTCTGGAGAAGAGTACTTCTGCTAATATTTAAACACAGATAAGACTCTTTGCGTGCTTAAGTCTTCAAACTGCGCTTGAATCCTTTGAATGCGGTATTAGACGTTAATTATATCAATAACGTGCATTAATCCCTTTGAATCTCTTCTGCCGACTTGCTGGCGATGCCGAAAATACCTCTCTGTGTTGTCCGCACAATGAAATAAACCTGTTACAAACCCAAGCGGTGGTGGAGGAGAAATGCTGTGGAGGTAGGAGGAGAGGTGGTGGAATCGTGGAGAACCAATGAAAAGCGGCGGAGGAATGGTCACATAGTGTAAAGATTCAACGGTCGACCTTTGGGGGAAATACAAAGGAAATGGAAGAAAAAAAATGAAGCGGAGGGGAGGACGTGGGACCTGGCAGAGGCAGAGGGTGATCAGATCCTGAGCGTTGGATTGGCACGGGAAACGGATGGCGGAGACTTGATCGCAACAATCGCAATCGGAGGCCGGAGCGAGTGGCAATCGCAACACATAACACAAAAGTTCGGATTGCGATTGGGATTGGAGACGCGATTGAGCGAGGACCATTGATCTGGGGGAGGAATGGACGGCGGGGATGTAATCGGAGGTTGGATGTGGAGAGTTGCGATTGTGATGGGTGGGGGGCTTGCAATTAGCGCTCCGCCGTCAGATCTTGTGATAGATCGACGGCCCAAAACTCATCGCGAGACTTATGTGTTTAAAACAATCGCATCGGGGGTTTTCGGCTGTAACAAAGGAAATGCACCCACCGATAGTTCCGATTGCGATTAGCGCTTGGGACTTAAGCGCTTGGTCCCAGTGCACGGGCATGTGTGGGAAGTGGTTTTGAAAGGGGCTGGCGGAAAGGGGCTAGGCCTTATAATAAGGTCGGAACATGGGTTTTTTGCCCATTTAAATGGATTTTTAAGGTTGGGAAGGGGAACGATAGAGAAATAAAGGGGGAAGAAGGTCAGCAAAGGTTAGGGGGGGACTTTAAAGGGGATTTTAGGGGGAAATGAAGGGTAAGAAGGGAAATCGAAGGGGAAGACAAGGGGAATGAAAAAGAGGTTAAGTGGGGGAAATGAGAGGGAAAAAGGGGCCTTTGGGCATTTCTTCACATGACAGAGAGGCTTTAAAAGGGGAATCAGCAGAGGGGACTTGATCAAAGGATAAAAGGCACATGGAGGCTTCAAGGAGACTATGTTTTTAGAGGAAATGCATTCCTTGAAGACTCAACAACAATTCAGCCCCCTATTTTCTTGTCAAAAATTTCATAGGGGGGCTAACAGGGAGGATGAAGATATTATAAATATAGATGATTGAGAAGGTGATGTGGAAGTTCGAGTGGAATGAGGGATAATATTCTGAAGTGGAGGGGTGGACAGTTGACTTCGTGGTGAAGAGGCTGAGATGGATTATGATGAGGAAAGAGTCTCGCTATCAGACCCTTTAGGTGATTTCCTTGCTCTTTTCCTTGTAGGTAGAGGTAACTCGGTTGGCTGAATGCCAAGTTTTTCACTCTGTAATCTGGTAAGAGGATGAGCAGGGTTATATTGAGAAGTTATACTGCCTTGAGATTTATCAGATCTTTGAGGTGATATTGAAAATCGTTGAAGTTTATGAATCAAAGATTCAACTTTAGGAGGTTCAATAGCAGATTCTTCTGAAAAGTCAGGGTTTGTAGCAGTGTCTATTCTTTTTGTGACTTCTGGCTCTAGATTTATAATTTCTGAGTACGATGGAGAAGTCGGGGGATATGGTGAGAGTGTTTTACTCTCAGAATGGTATTTAGATTTAGATTTAATTTCCATTCATAGTTCATGGCCCTCCTTCTAGCGCCAAATATGTTGAAGTCCTGAAAATCAGGTCTACAACAAGGGGGATACCCACCCGGTCCGGACCTTGGTTAGCAGCTCCTTTTCCGTTTGGTGTAGTGGGTCCGACTAGGGATAATGGGACCAGTTTCCCAATATGTGTGTGTGTGTGTGTTGAGAATAGATATTTTCTAAAAAGGTTCCTAAGTGAAATGCTTTTATTCTATTTCTAATCTAATCATATGCAAATTGTATTCTAATTTAAACGGAAATATCTAATTCTAAACTAAACCCGGGATAAGATCTTGTTTATGCGATCTTAAATGATTTCGAATAAAAACTGGTAATAAAGATCATTCAATTGCTATAAGAAAATAATTCAATAAAGATAAACCATTTCATATAAAAATTTAGATGAAACAGTTATGAAAAACGTATCGCATAATAAGCTATTTATACATTAAGCATAAACAAATAGTCATCACTGTACAAAAGTGCCAAATGATAAATGAAGCATTCAAGCATCAATATATAAATAACTGAACATAAATATCGCTTTTAACACAGAAGCAAAAAAAGTTAAGAGATAAAAGTACCATTTATAACTGGTTCTACTCATGAGCTAAAAGCAATAATGATTTATATCTTATAAATCCAACATCTACTAAGAGTACAGAAATGCAACATTAGTAGCAGATATTAGACACAGATATCAATAAATATTGTTCCATTCATTCATCAAAACCTCCTCTAAGGGTGCAGAAGTGCATGTTCTGAGGATAAGTTTTTGACAAATTTCTGGACCCTTCTCTAAATGCATTAGAAGGGTTTAAATACTAATAACTAAATCTAATTATAGTTTATTACAAAAATTTAGGATTCGGTTTAAATGACCATCCTTTTTCTAGGCAAAAATAAAGTAAAACTAACACTAAATCTAAAACTAAAATTAACAACTAACTACTTGTGAATTTGGTCTTTGAATTTGCAAGCATCCAGCATTGATTTGAGAAGAGGGGGCTGGCCGACTTCAGATTTCAATTGTCCCGAAAAGACGGAATCAGCAAGTGTGGGCGCGATCTTCTCAGCAGAATTAATGATGCAATTAAGAGTACTGCATTGACTGTGTGGTTTTACTAGACAGGTCCAGTAAGAATCCCAGTTTAATTTTGTCAATTCTTGAATTGATTTTTCCTTCTCTTCCGCTTTCTGTTTCCACTCTGTTTGCAATTGTTGTGCTTGTGGTAGGTATCCCAGAATGGTTTCTGAAATTAAATTAACCTTGTGCAAATTTTCATTTACACAATCAGTAATGTTGCTCGTTGTTGTAGCTGCTTCCTCTACTGCTTTTTCTGCCTCTGTGATTTGTGCATCCCAAATGCTAAAGAGCATTTCTTTATGACTATCATTGATAATTGGTGCTGCTGCTCTTTTTCCTTCCTCTGTCTTTTGCCATACCAAATAATTAGTAACTCTTTCATTTGTTAAATCATAATCATGTCGTAATTCTACGACATGATTAGTGATTCTATCACTTTCTTGACAAAAAGAGTACCACTGTGAAATCTTTTGGCATAATATATCTTGTTGTTGCAGCAGTTGATTATTCGAAGAAATAGATTCTGAAATAAACTCTATAAGCTTGGGGTCTTATTTATTCATTTCTTGCATAATCTGTATTTGTTTTTCTTTTTCGACCAAGCTTTTCTGATACTCGATTTTCATTTGCTGAAACTCTTGCTGTAACTTTTCAAATTTCATCTGTGCTTCACTGTTGGCATGTGCTTGTTGCAATTGTTGTTGTAGAACTTGTATTTGATCCTCTTTTTCATTTAATAATAGCCTTACCTTAGATTATTTGTCAATAGTTGCGGAAGCATAAGCTCCTATTATCTGAGATAATTTAGTAAGATTTTCAGTGGGATTTGTAGTAGGATATTTCCATAAAACATCCAATTGTTCTACATCAGTAGGGAGCGCACTTTCTAATTTTCTCTTCTTTATTTGCTTCCTTACTACTGCTTTATGTTGTGGGCTGTAGAAAATATCCAGAGGAGGAATTTCCTCTATTTTAAGTACAAGCTCGGTAGAGGGAGTAATGGGTATATGTTCTTTTTCTGTGACATTGCCACTTATTTCTGTAACCAAACCTTTTGCTGTCTGTACAGGAGTTTGTATATTTTGTCCCTCAATATTAATCAAATCATTAAATGATTCCCAGTCTTTATCTAACTGAGTTCTAATGGATGGTTTCTGTGCATTAAGAGGTGGAAGATTCAACTGTAGGGTAGTTGAAGTCTGTTGTTGTGAAAGCTCTTTCGATTGAGCTGTATCCTTGACTGAGCCTTCACTTTTATCCTGATCATATTTTTTTAGAATTTTCAGAAATTTCTTTGTCAGACTTTGACTTAGACCTTTCTGAATCTGAGCTGCCACTAAGACTGATAGTAGGAGTTGGTTCCCTTGCGGGTTCCAAGCGCAAATTATCCAAAGGAATAGTGGTCAATCTTCTTTCTCTGTATACTTTAAACTCTTGAAATTCTTCTAGGGAGAACCGTGTTTGAGATAAATTCAAAATGTCTTTAAATGAACATTTTTCTTGAAACATATCATCAAAAGGATCTTCTTCTCTAGAAAATAGTCTTACTTTGACAAAAGTGGTGAAATCCTTGACAATACCATATGGATCAAATAGCCTTCTCAGAAACTTAAACAATTTTAAACATGTAACATTGCTTACTTCCTTAAATGCGTGACCAACATCAAATAATGAAAATGCTCCACAGGAAACAAGAAATTGTGGCCAGATGGCCTTCTTTTTATCCTTTAATCCTTTTGTCAAACCTTCGTCTCCACAGGTTTGATATGCGATTTCCTGAGCTATAAGTTTATCCGGAACATATAAGGGCAAAACATGAGGAGAAGAAAAGCTCCCAAAAACCCTCACATAAGTAAACAGTTCTTCTCCAAACCATCTTGCAACAGGGAGAATGTCTACCTTTGCTTCAGGAGACAACCTTGGAGCATCCTTATTATACAACATTCTGTATAGAGGCAACATTATGCCATGGAAAATTTTATAAAAATGAGGAATGAATTTTGATTCCCACAACTTTTTGTAATAGACATGAATGGGCAATGGATCTTGAATTGTCCATTGCCAACCCATTAAAGGGAACTTAGAAACAAAGCAGATTGAATCCATAACATAGGCAGATAGATAAAAAGGAGGATAAATCCTCTGAGACACAGTCTGTTTAGACTGGTAATTGAAAATAGCTGTGGCTAAGTTATCAGACAATATTTTGGCCCAGTCTACAATGGTGGCATTAACGGCAACATTCAATAAGGGAAGCCATTTAGGCAAAATCTTATTAATGTCAGGCTTTCCAAAAAGCCTGCATAACATAGCAGCAGCAAAACAATATGGAGAGGTGAGTGAACCGGTACTGTACATACTGTGTTTATCTTTCTTCAATGGTTCATCTCTTCTGGTCCATTCTTTAGTGCATTCTTCCAAATTGGCATTTTCCTTGGCAAATTTCTCCGTAAATTGTTTGTTGAAAGTTTCCTGAGGCTTCGGAAAATGATACATAAGCCTCAAATCTTCTGGAGTAAATGACCCGATGAGCTCTTGACCTGGAGTTTTGAACTGTCTGTCTGTGATATCAGTGTTATCCAACACCCATTTGACCATATCTGTATATGGAAGAATTCTTGGTCTTGTTGTTATCCTGTGTAGAAATGAACAAGCCAGTTCTGTAAGAGATGCTTCAGAGGAATTACTTGAGCCCGCGGTAGCTGCAACATCCATTACTCTTGGATTTTCTTCTTCAAGAAAACTAAACATACCCTCCCAGGTGGTGATACCAGCATCCTTGTTGCAAGCAGTGTCTGCGTATAAGGAAGCCATCTCTTTATTTTCAGAAATCACAGCTTTCTCTTTCTTTCCAGAACTCGGAGTTTTCTCTTTCTTTCCCATAATGCTCTGAAAATTTCTTTGTATAGTCTCCTATTCTTCGCGCCTGCAGTTTTACGAATTAAGTGAGAATAATGACATGAGAAAGGTGACGGGATAGTTTTAAATGCTGAAGGCGTATGAAATATATTATTTAATCGTGAAATCACCTTTCAATCAAAACAAAATCCTTTTCATTAATAATTGACGATTCATTCATTAATTTGACATCAAAGCACATAACGGATATCGATTTACGAAAAGATTTTCTTCGTACAACGAGCTTTCAGAATGTGCGATATTGCGATCTGCGATTTGCTTTGCAATATCGCTATTCGCATTATCGCAAATCAGAAAATCCGCATCATCGCCATATCACAAATCAGAACTTTCTAAAATCGTAATCTCTTAACATCTCGAAGTTGCAATATCACGAAATCGCAATATCGCAAAATGTATCATGTGAAAAATATCCGTTAATACGTTTTCTGCGATATGCGATTTCTGATAATTATTTTAGTGTGATTGTCATTGGATCGCGCTATCGCAATTTCGAAGATTGTGCTTTGCTTAAGATATATTCTATTTTTTTTTGCAATGAATGCGATGTTTCCTTCAAAGAGAGAATTTATCTTAGTCTATCATAAGCTTAAGTTTATTTAAAGATTTTCCAAAGAAATTTCTTTAAGTCAATGATAGTAAGTTTTATTGAAAATGAAAACAAACACCAATAAATTTTTTGGATTTTTAAACTAAGGGTCCCCACTTATTTATAATTATTACTAATATTAAATAAGAAGGGGGGTTGTTGCTAGCCACAACAAGACCATAAAATCAATAATCCATATCATGAATAACAATGGCTACCTTGCCCTCATTTTAAACAAGTGGAAGCCCTATCTCCATGGGTCCCACTCATTAGGGTTTCCTCCACCAAGGAATATTCCTCCCATTCACACAGCACTGCCTCTCAAAGTGATCTCCACCTCCTATCTCAACGTTGTTGACTTGGTCAAACTTGACCTTGTCTAGATGAAAAATTCCCTTTTCACACATGAGGGTGTGAAATCCAGCTCCAATGATGATCCCTTTTTGTACTATGAGGGATTTTATTCATATTTTTAATATGCATGGGCCTCCTTACCCATGTATTCAACTCTCAGGTGATAAAAACAAAATTCAATATTCCAATTAACTACAAGCTAATTTTGGAATATTACAGTCCTCCCCTCCCAAATGTGTAAGGATAGAACTAAGAAGTCTCCCCTCCTCCTACTGTAGCATCCATATATAATAAAATATTGCAAGGAATGAGATGATGTCTCATCAATGAATCTCCATATTAACCCTCCCAAGCATGCAAGCTAGCCAAATAACTATCATCATGAGTAATGCACTGAATAGAAATGGTAAGAGCATAAAAATACTATGTTAGATAATCCTTATATGTAAAAGCAAAATTATTACCATGTGCCAGAAGTAAGATGATATATGGATCCATGAATAAGTTCTCCATAGTGGTAGGACATATTCCTATGAAGAAGAATGTACCATGTGCTGCATGAAGATCCTCCTTCTTATGCTTGGAAATCCAAGTTAAGAAGATCACACCTTAGTAATAAATGTCTCCATCCACTACTCCATCACTCTCATCTCCTCATTTTCCACCAAGTGCATCATATGTGAAGTGATCCTGTGAACACTCTATCAATAAACCCCAGCTCCAAAGTGACAGCGTTGTTGGCCTATGTAAATAGGCTCCTGCCATCCCATAACTCCATTCTCTGACATGCCCATTGTCAAAGACATATCCCACAATGCTGCCATATATAGGATGATCCTTCCAAAGTGGAAGCACCTCTTGATCATCTAAGGCTAAGGAGTAGCCCCCTTGCACCATGATAGTGCCATCTCCTACTCTTGCAACATCATGGAAAGTGTGAGATAAAATCTGCCCCTGCTCTCCAAAAAGCAACCCAAGTAACAATAGTTTTTCCTGCCTCCTCATACCTCCATCATATAAATCATGTGGTGAAAACATAATGATTGATATGAATAATTTAAAATAAACATAATGCATCCATACTCTTTGCTGCCCCATGATGCAAGTATCGTTCCAAACTCCTTCCTCCCTCATACCCTTTGAAAGAGGATATGTCTCATGATGGCCAAACTCTTTTAATAGTAGCCAACGCAATATTGCATCTTGATGTCGCATGTCATAGATCTACAAGTGGCTCTCCAGCCTCTTGCTCATCAACATCACCCATCCAACCCATGTTGAGTGTCTATGCTCATGTCCATAAGTGGCATTCCCCCAATGGAGAATATCATCCTCCCAAATCATATTTTTGTCTTTGAATTTCATGGGATATTGAAATGCAATCTCCTAAATGACCAAGTTGATCCCATAAGGATCCAAATAGGTGGTAGGAAAAAACCTCCCATCATGATGTGTAGGGCTCATTGAGAAATATCCAACACAAACATGAGAGATGTTATCCATCCTAAGATGTTCTCCATCATCTATCTACTCCCCCTTTGTTAGGTATATGGGAAGGTGATTGGAATATTCCAACAATGGTTGGGTCCCCAACTCATCATTGCTGCTAAATGACAACACTGTTAATCTCTCCAATGATTTAGTTGTTGTCTCATGCTCCAAATCAAGGATGAACATATGGTTTTGTGTAAGTTTATTTGGAACAAGATTCATCCTCTCCTCTAAGTTTTCAAACCCCAACCTCAAGTGTGGTATACAACTCACCAATGGTATATGAGGATGATGGTTCCTCCCTTCCTTGAACAAGTCAAGGTGGCATAGCACAGTGAAATCATGTTGCTATAAGTAAGTAGCATTCAATGGTATACTACCCCCCATAGAATTTTCTGAAACAATAGTAGATGAAAACTTACGCATACCTTGGTGAAATTTGGAAGAATCTTGTATGGCTGCAAGAGTTTCTTCCTCTAATGTTTTGGCTCCCCCAACTGCTGATGTGGAAGGCTGCTCATCCAAGGTTGTGACAGCACTGGTACAAGTCTCCTCCACTGATTTCTCTTTGCCAAAATTTCTAATCAACCTTTGAGTAAACTCAACAAAAGTATGCACTCTTGCATGACTCAAATGGTTGAACCACCAACTATTGGCCTCCCCCTCAAGGTGTAGTGCTACAATTTATACAACCTCTCTCTCTTCTACTAGATGTAGTAGGAATAATGCATCAAGTTTTCTTTCCCAAGCCCTTGCTGTATATGACCCATCAAAGGTAGACAATAGAAACCTATTGCCCTTGATTCTTCTTGTTCTACAAGGTCTCCTCTCTTCCTCCAATTGGTTGAACTGAGGGAAAGCTAGAGTATCCTTGAAGGCTCTAGGTTGAGATTTGTACTCTACAAGGTATTCACTTAGGATACTCTAATCCAAGTGTCCTTCATCTTTCTGAAATTTGTCCTCTTTTTCAAAATGAAAGGGCATAGTCCCACTGCTTCTTCTTTGCTTGACCTCCTTGTTGAGGTCCTTCTTGATTCCGAAAAGAGATGAGAGAAAGCTCATTCTCTCCAACATTATAATATTGTTCTTTGTATTCTTATTATTCTAATAGCATAATGGCTGAAAATCACAGGCTGAGCCAATATTATGCTCCAATACCACTGTAATATCCCAAAATAGGGAAATTCAACAATATTGGGAATATCTTATAATATCCCAAGTTTGGAGATACAACAATACAGTGGTGAAAGAATAGTGATACATCAACACATAGGATGTAAGAAGAACACAATAGCCATCATATTAATATCATAATAGAAAATTCATAAAATATCTTGAGGAAATAATCACTCAAGCTAGGCAATACAAGCCTCAAGAAACCTATACATGGAAAAATGAATATCACTGTACACAGAAAATGCCCAAGGCTATGACAACGTAGTTTTATTAGAGGAAATACTACTGGGAAGTGTCAATACACAAATATAAAAATGTAGGGCCCAAATTTTTTTTGGAGTGAAGATCTAGACTCCCAAACTGATTTTCAAGGAAATCCGGAAAGGATTTCCTGAAATATGAAAAATGGAAAAAATGCCAGAGTTGCAATATCAAGACTGAGTAGCAGCTGCAACTCAATAAATGGATGGAGATGGAAGTATATGATGCACAATCTGAACAAACCTCCTCCAATGGATCTTCCAAGTGAAAGGTTGATCCTAACACTGAAGATCTCACCCTCCAAACAATCACTGCAAGCCTCACTACAAATGCTCAAGGATAGGGACTATGCTGTAGGTGATGGAAAATGGTTGTCCTCTTTCCAAATATGGTGAAATCAGCCCAGATGCTTCCTCACTGATCCTCCAAAGGAAAGAAGGCTTCCTCCTATGAAAAATAAGTTCTAGAAGTGGTGTTGAGTAACCTCCACTGCAACACCCTGCAACACAACCCAGGTCTAAACAGAAACTGCATTGTAGCTGAACGAGGATGCTTGGCCTAAAGCCTAAATGCGGAGAAATGAAGAAAAAGCTCCCTCAAGAGGCCTCTCTTGAAAGGAGAAGGAATTCCTAAATAGGAATGCCTTGTGCTAAGAAGCACAACAACTATGCTAAACAACAAGAGAATGAAAATAGTCTAATCAGATCATAAAATCAATAATCCATAACATGAATAACAATGGCTACCTTGCCCTCATTTTAAACAAGTGAAAGCCCTCTCACCATGGGTCCCACTCATTAGGGTTTCCTCCACCAAGGAATATTCCTCCCATTCACACTGCGCTGCCTCTCAAAGTGATCTCCACCTCCTACCCGCGCTGTTGACTTGGTCAAACTTGACCTTTTCCACATGAAAAAGTCCCTTTTCACACATGAGGGTGTGAAATCCAGCTCCAATGATGATCCATTTTTATACTATAGGTATTTTATTCATATTTTTAATATGCATGGGCCTCCTTACCCATTTTTTCAACTCCTAGATGATAAAAACAAAATTCAATATTACAATTAGCTGCAAGCTAATTTTGGAATATTACAGTTCCCTCGAGAGAGTTTGGCCACCACATGACATCTCCTATGTCTATGTGTTTTGTATTGGGTATAACTTGGCATGATGCTCTCATGATGTGTATTGATGGTGTTTGCTTGTATTGGGTTGATGTGACATTCCAAATGTCTATCAGTATGTTTTTACTCCATGTTGCACATGAGGAGGAGAGAAAGCAGCAAGATCTCTTGTTGCTTTGGTTTCTTTTGGGGGAGTTTGGCTTGTCCATATTACATGGAGGAGATGGAGGATGGTAGAAAAGGGCCTTAATACGGTTGCTACTATTGGGAGAATATGGTTTGACATCTTTGTCTACCCATATATCTCCTTTTATTCTTTTGCATAATGTTGGAATGATGCTTGGATCCAACAAGGCCAACAGGGCTAAGGATGAGAGAGTGTCAATGCTCAATCAAATTCATAAAGCATGGGATGAAGAGATGTATTGTAAGATGGAGCTTTTCCTTTGTGGAAATATCCACTTTATTTTATGTATCTCATGTATTAATGATGATGTTGGACACCATATGGTTGTCACTTGCTACTTCATGGTGGAAGTAGGACATCTAACCATATAGTTGGAGGTCATTCTATATATTTTTGAAAGACACCTTTTGGAACCAAACATGCATAAAAAATTGCAGCAAATGGAGGAAGCCTTCCTTATGTGGATTCCATTTGGGGGGGAATAGATGGCTTTGCATCTACTTTTGGAGTTGCTTGAGGACAATCAACATTTTTTTGGGGAGGACTGTAATATTCCCAAATTTTCACATCATATTTGGAATATCATAGTTCTTGATTTTCTTAATAAATTAAGTAAATAAAAGGGTGGAGGGACCCAAAAACCTCAAAGATGAATAAAATCCAACTTTAATGTGTGTATATGGATATTCTAGATCTAGATATAAAATCATGGAGTAGTGGAGCAGCTCCATTAATGGATATCATGTCTCATTTATGAGATAGACTATGGAGGATAAAACAGTCAAATAAGATCATGGATTTTAAATATAAAATCATGAGGATCTTTGATAGTGTCAACTGAGATCATAGTGCATTCAAAAAAATATCATAAATCACTTATGATAAGATAGTGGAGGAAGTGGTGCATTTAATGCACATATGATGGAGAGGGTGATCAACCCATTTGAACTTGATGGAGGACATGAGGCCACAATGAAGTCAAACATGGAGACTATGTCCACATGTACAACGTAGATTTGGAGTGGGCCTAGGCTATGGAAGGCTCATGCATATAATGAAGGTGAAGGCACAATGGAAGGCATGATTTGGATTATTCATTTCTTGATCTGTTTAGATCTAGATTTGTCTTAGGACATTTCTATGCAGACTTGGGCTTCTTAGTAGAGTTTGAAGCGTTGTTTAGCACAAGGTGTTCCTGAGAGGGAATCCCACCTCTTTCTTTGAATATCTCTGGAAAGAGGATTGTTCTTCATTCCTTATCAGGCGTTGGTACCATCTTCAGGAGGTTGTTTCTAGCAATCAGCTAGGAAACCATTGGAGGATTCATCCTACCACTTTGTTCTTCATATCTAGCCTTTCAGGAGCAGCAGATATACATCCAGCATTCAAGCCACTGATTTTTACCTCCATGTAGTAGCATTCCTTTCAAGGATTGCGCAATCCAATCTTGTAGATATATTGGAGGAAGGAAGTTTCCAGTATTTCAGTTGGAAATCTTGTGAGGTATCATCTCCTCACATTGGATCTATCATTTCCATCATTCAGGAGCTAATTTGACACATCTAGCAGTAGGCTATTGAGCCTCCCTCTATGATAGCGCAGTTTTCTGAAGCTGTTGTTCATCCAGAAGCTATTTTCAGTGGAGGAGATTGGAGGAGCTATATCGTGAGCTTTTAGCCTAAGGATATAGTGAAAGGGTTAGCTCTTCTTGCGTATATCTGATTGTGCATCATTATAGCCATCACATCATCAGATCTACCTTCAGATTTGCATTCCCAGCAGCATATATGTGAAGCCCTAAGAGGGTGGTTTTCTTAGACTTACAGATCTGAGAAAACCTTTCTGGGTTATCTTTGGCATCCATCATTGAGCCCAGATCTACAATTTCAGCATCATAGGAGCTCCCATTCTACCTAGATTTGAATTTCTATCTTTCAGGTAGTTGCAGTCCCAATAGTTGTAGCAGGGACAATGCATTTTACCTTCCAGTAGTTCAGCAATTATGCAATCCCTCTTGGGAGATCATTGTAGGGTCATTCTAGGCTACCCTTGTGGTTTGAGTGTCTCATATTTTGAGCACTATTGTGCTTTCTTTTTCACCTCCAATATAATAAAATGGATCAATTATTTATGTTCATTCTGATGTGTATATAGATTTATTGTTTACTTTGCTGCAGTTATTATATTGTGTCTCAGTATTACTGCATTCTCCCTTTTGGGATATTACACACTGAGATGAGTTGGCAGAATTGACCCAAAACCAAAGTGAAGGTATGATGAACCATAGGTATGAATGAACCGTTAAGAAGATTACCCAACCCAAACAGTCACAATGATGGAGTGAAGTGTCATGTTCAAGAGCGACCTGCTACCGTAAAAGTTTTGTTCACTTTCCCAAATTTTCCACTGTAATTTTTCGACCAGTACCTCTTTATTTTTTAACAAGCTTGAGGAGGATAACATATGCTTACTCTATAATTCAACCGTTCGGGTGAATAATGTATCAATATTTACTAATTTAACGAGTCTAGTGATGAATGAAACTCGATTCTTGCCATGATCGACAAGCCTGTCGCTATTTTATGTTTTAATGAGCCTAACGATAGTGACAACCCGGTCCTTTTTAATATTAATTAGAGAGTTTGAAAAACAGGACAAAAGAAAACTCCATATGTAATTTTTGATAAATTTGTCGCTCAGATCCAAAAAAGTGTAAAATGATATCTGGGAGAACCTCCTAGCCATGTTCGACTAAGGTTTTCATTTTTCATAAACAATCTATCTTTTTCCAGAAAAGGGTTAAACTTATACTGAGTAGATATAAATTCATTTACTTTTACGAACTCAAAAATACAAGTGCTCGACAATATTTTCACATTATCAGAGTTTGAAAAGATCTTAAAAGAAGACTCTAAGTGTTCCTTTTTCGTTATTATCGAATCTCGAAAAAGAGACAGAAGTGTTCTTCAAGTCCTTTTTCTTTTTTATCAAAGCTCTAAAAATAAGGATAAGAGTATTCTTTGTGGTCAAATAATTCTTGGAATAAATGTGCATGACTAATATTCTATATTAGTTGCAAATCTATTTAGAACAACATTAAATGGATTAAAAATACATGTTTCATGATAAAAAGTGAATAAAACCATAGAGACAACAATAAATATGATTTTCAAATAATCAAATGAATATTTAAAAGAGTTTTACTATTCATTTTTACCATTTGAAAGTTACATTTACATTTTGGAGCTTTGAACCTGTTTTTTCCCCGAACTTTAGTTGTTGATTGTGATCGATTCTTTGGATGGTTTTAGTCGTCGTTTGATCCAGGTTGGTGCCATAATCCTCCTCTTTCTTTTAGTAGTCTTTTTGTTTCCTTTCATTGCAATTTTTTAAGGATTTGGGCCCCTTAGGGTAAATTATTTTTAAAAACAAGGAAATGCACCCTTGGGCATCGAAAAATGTGTTGGAATGCACTAAAAATGAAGCTACGGTGCATATGCAACACACTATCTATTGAACAAGACCACGTTGGGTGCAATTCACATTTTTTATTCTTGGATTGTACCCAAATTTTGCCTAATTTTTTGCATGAAAAGGGTCTGATGAGCCTTATGGTTATGTTTCTGGGGTTCATCGGACTAAAATGAAGATTACTTGGAGGGAAAGAGAGCATGAAGAAAAAAACATGATTTCCCTTAATGATCTGGCTACTGTAAGAGCCCTCAGGGATTGTGGGTTATTGAAGTACTTCCATCTATCATGTATGAGGCAATAAATGGAACTATTGGATTTCCTTGTTCGTGCATGGGATCCATAAACTGAGGCATTTCATATCGGGAAAAAAGTGGTCCCAATTTCAATGGAGGATATCTATTTTCTAAAAGGCTTGTCGAGGATAGGCCTACCCATTTCTCTCTTAGGATTTGCTCTCGGAGGAGAGACAGTGAGAGACTATATTTTGCAACATTGCTATCCAGGGGTAGAGCCTAGCAAGGATGGAAAATAAACATCTGTGACACTCGTTATTTTCCATTGAGAACCATCTTTTTCATGATCACAAATCTTACTGGTAGAACTACACTACATGTAGCGAACATATCTTATATGCAGTATGTGCTATAGTTCATGGAACCAACAGTTTTCAACTGGGATGAAGTTGTACTCTCTTAAATGAAAGAACAACTGAGTAAGGCAAAGGGATGAAGGAAGAAAAATTTCAACTATGGTTCGATCCTCATTTTTTTTTCCTTAGAGAGGATTCCACTGATGCAGCCTCAACATGTGATGTTGGGTGTATCTAACCCTAGAGATCCAAGGATGTAGAGATGGGTAAAGACGATGGATAGACATGCACGCCAATCTTCCATCGTGTTCTCGGCTACATTCTTTGCCTGGTTCAAGTGACATATTATCACCATCGATGACTATGCATATGCAGGTGTCGACTTCTGAGGAAATCCAAACTTAGCTTTACTAGAAGGCATTCAGTGGGGTGCAAACAGTAAGAATGTTTTGACCATGTTTTTTGATTTTTCTAAGGTTTATACATGTTTTTGTATTTGCATGTTTTCCGAAGGCTAAAATAAAGTTTTAATTTAATGCAGATGTGGGTCAAGTTCAACTAGTGGGAGAGTCAAAGCATGGAGCAGATGAGCCAACAGAGAGGGTTGTCAGGAGAGAAGTCCTTCAAGATTTAGATATGGTTGAGACTCTTGTTGAGCTTCGGTAGCACATAGAGGGGTTGACCTTTGGGATTCCGGATTGGCGGATCGAAGAGTTACCCATGCGACTGTATCACCACACTATTGGCGTTCCTAATCATTGGATACGATTATTGCATAGGATATATAGATCAGTAGAATGTTACCATGAGCATCAGTAGTTTAATTTTGACATGTTGCATATATTTTGAGGTCAGATGACCAATGTGTCTTGGGCACAAATTTTGTAAAAAACTATAACTATCTATCTATTTTAATTTCAGTGTTTTCCTATGTTTATTGCGCAATCCTATTCAATTGTGTGACTATGTCTTTACATGTGTTGCAAATGTCTATTTATAACATAATTCACTAAATAATAAGTCAATGTGTTCAAGTCTATGGAAATGTGCTGATATTGAATAAAATAAAAGTGTCTTTCCAAAATTCAAACTCTTAGGAACATACGATGCAGTGTTGGATTTCTAATAGTATAAACTCTTGTAAGTTGTAATACCACATGTTGTGAGTCTAACCTTATGATGATGTCATTAATACCAAATGAAATGGAATCAGAGAGAAGTTCGATCAATGTGTTATAATCAATGATATTGTTTTTAGATTGACCGATACAAATCCCTTGAAAACTCATTAACTCACCATTCAGAGCAAAAATAGCCCATGCTGCAGAGGATATATTCTATGTACTATAACTAGCACCATCAGCATACCCAAAAAATGGTTCCAAAGATTCAGACATCTGCGATGAAATGTAAAGCGGATTACTAACGTCAATAAAACTCTAAAAAAAAACTAAGACATTAAATGTAAATCAACATCATATATATACAATATAATACAAAAAAATATTACAATCATGATTAAGCATAGTAATTTTTCAGATAGAACCCATTTCAGGGTTGCGCCAATGGAATTCCATCGTAATCTACCAACTCTTAGGCACCCTTAGCAAGAGCTCTTTTGACAATATAGGGGCCATGCCATAACGACTAAAATTTCCTTGTACCTATTACACCAACTTCCTGATCATAAAGAAGGACCAAGTCACCCTCTGATAAAATGTGAGGCTAGACATTCTTGTCGTATTGCGCCTTTATACGTATCTTATGCACTTCGTTTGTCAATTGGGTTTCACAACGTGTTTCATCAAGATGGATGAGGTTAAAAATACACGCTTCTTCAATAGAGGTGTCAGGTAACAAGTTGATTGCAAGTTTTAATGATGATATTTCACATTGGATTGGCAATATAGATTTCAAACCATTCACCAATTGAAGGGGGTAAATCCGGTTTCATTTCTCGCCAAGGTTAGGTACGCCGAAACGACCAAGTATAAGATTAAATGCCAATTTCGTTTATGAAATCCTATCATTCCTTGAATTATTCGTTTAAGAATATTTTTAATAGCCTCAACTTGTCCATTTTTTTGTGGATAATAAGGAGTATAAATATCATGTGACAGTCCTAACTTGGTAGTCAACTTAGTCATCATGTGATTGTGAAAATGCTTACCATGATCTGTGACTATAGCCTGAGGGAACCCAAACCGTACAATGACATGATTAAAGAAAAAGAATGTTGTTGTTTGTCTTGTGTTGTTGAATGTAGGCATCACTTCATCCCACTTGGTAAAGTAGTCTAATGTGACAATAATATAACCATGTCCCCCAGATGAATGAGGGTTACAAGTCATGAAGTCGATGCCCCATTTTGAAAATGGTCCCACAAAGATAACAAGATGCATTGGCACTGGCATTTTGCAGATTTTACAATCAAATATCTGGCATGCATGTCAAATTTTGACAGTGAGGATGGAGTCGTGAAATATGGTAGGAAAAATGTAACTGGCGTGGAGTATCTTCTACATGGTAGAGTATCCAGACAAATTTCCACCAGAATCCCCAACATGACAATCACTTAAAACCATTTCAACCTCCTCATGAGTGAGGCACATTCTTAAAATTGTATCGACACCATGAAGATAAAGCGTATTGTCGATGATCGAATAATATTTGGCTTGGTATCGAATGCGTTGCTAGTCAGAGTGAGAGGTATCAGGCAAAAAATTTTGGTTCTGGAGATAAATGATAAAATCCCCATACCAAGGATCAGATGATCTGATCAGAAATAGAGACTCATCATGAATTTATTGTTCCTACATAGTAGGAGTACTATTTGGGGGAAGGTCAAAGAGAAGCTCAGCCAAAACTAAAGGCTTCTTTGACTTGGATTTGATGAATTAAAAATCAAATTCTTGCAAAATGAAAACCCATTTTGAATACTTCCCCCCCAGAAGTTGACGTGATAAGATGTAAGTCATGGGGTTGCAATCCGAAATTACAATGGTCTTCCAGAATAGGATATAGTGGCGAAATATTTGGACAAATTGAACAACCACCAAGGTAAGATTTTCTACGTATGAATACTTTACTTCTGTATCATTGATATTATGACTCAAATAATAGATCAGATGTTCTATCCCATTTTCTACTTCTACCAATGCCATAACAATGGTTGTATCAGCCACGACGATATATAAGAAATAATCACTCTGATAATTGGGTGGATACATTAATGATGCCTGGACAAGAGTATCCTTGACAACATCAAAATAAGCCTATGAAACTTGGTCCCAATGGAAGGGAATCCCTTGTTTCAATATCTGAGTAAATCCTTTAGCCATTTCAGCATAGTTGGGTATGAACCTCCTGAGGAAGTTAGCCTTTCCTTGAATTTTTTGTAACTGAAGAAAATTTGACGGTGCAGGAAAATAAAAAATAGCCTGGACCTTCAGTGGGTCTATTCAAATTCCTTATTTTGAGATGAGGAATCCTAACAAATGACCAGAACCAACACCAAAACACACATTTATATGGATTGAGGCATATTTTTTAGTGTCAGCAGCGTAAAAATATAGCTCTCAAATGCATCGAGTGATCAGTCTGATTTCGTGAATGCACGGGTAAATAGTATAGATAGGGTTGAAAAATGTGCTTGACGTAATTGAAAACATAATCCATTTCTCTCTAAAAAGTTTCCCCATCATTCTTTAAACTAAACAGTAGTTTCTGGTAAGAAAATGTGCCTAGGGATAGATGAATGTTGTCTTATATTAGTCCGCTGGGTGGATATTGATTTGATTGTAGCCAGAAAATCCATCCGTGAACGAAAATATTTCACATCCAGCATAATTGTCAATAATCTAATCAATAAAGGGAGTAGGATAGTTGTTTTGGACAAGCAATATTTACATCCCGATAATCGATGCACACTCTAATGGTTCCTTGTTTTTTCATGACAGGAACGGTGTATGAAACCCACTCAGTTAGCAAGACAGGGTAAATGAAACCAACATGAAATTTTTTTTCAACTTCTACTTTAATGGAAGCGGCCTTATTCGGATGAATAGGATGAAGGCATTGACATACCAGCTTGACATCAAGGTACATGTTAATTGTGTGTTCAACGATGCTAGTATCTATGCCTGGAATTTCCTCGTAAGACCAAGAAAATACATCACGAAATTCATGAAGGAGAGCGCGATATGTCTCGAGTTTTGATGGAGAATAATACACGCTAACATGAATGTTTTCTATAATTTTGGGTTTGGTTGAAATATTGATAGAAAAAGTTTCTTCAATATTTGACAAATTTCGATCAGAATCGATTTCATTAATAGGAAAAGAATTCGAAAAGAAATTTTTGATCGATGGGTGATATAGTTTTCTAAGATTATCTTCTTCATAATCTGGAAGATGGGAATGATGATGATGATAGTCCCATGGTTCTCTTTCTAAAATCATGGTTTTGAGAATATTCTATCTGTCAAGAAAGTTGAGGAAAAAGGATCACATGGAGTATGTTAGGAATTTGTAATTTATTAGCAAGATTGGCAGAGTCCAATTACAGAAACAACATCGTTTCAACCAACTTTGGGATTCTAGGATCTAGCCCTCCTGAATCCGGAGAGGGATCTCTCCAATAAGTACAAAGATGGATATGTCTTTGAAATTTGGGGTAATGATATTAGGCTAGTTATGAAGTCCAAGGGTTTTGTTTTGTTTTGGATGGTTGAGCATGATTACTGTTTGAGGTGAAAAGTCCTGAATGCAAAGAGTTTAAAAGGTGAGAAGTTGCAAGAGGGAAGAATAGCTATGGCTAAAAGATAGATATAACGCTGGTTTTTAGTCCATTGGGCTATGGAGTCACAACAGGGCTTTAATTGAACAACAACATCAAGAGTGATCCAAGGGGCAAGTCATCTATACCACAAGATTATTGAGATTAGAGTGATGGGATGGAAAAAATAAAGTGTTGGAGGGGTGGAAACTGATAATAATTTCTCAGAGGATTTATAGTCAGTCCAAACAAGAAAAGCCTCTTAAGTAACTGTTTAAAACCAACCAAGGACAGGGCTAACCATAAAATTCTTGGGCAAGTTCTATTAAAGCAGCTTAATTGACAAACAATCCAGTAATCCACATAATTACCTTCAGAAAGTATGAAAACACATAAGAGAAACAAAGTGTAACTTAAGATCAGATAAAGTACTTTTAAACCTAGTCTGCTTTCAGTCAACATCCAGGGAAACTTTCAGAATCTGCCTTTGGAGAAAAGAATCTAGGAATCAGGGCAAACCATATCTTCTCTAGTCTAACTTTAATAGCAAATAATGGAAATCACATTCAAGAACAATGTTTAAGCAAGCAGAAGGACAAGGGAATGCCAACATTCCTAACTGTTTAAACTGTATTAAATCGTTCTAAATAAACAAACTTGAGGAAAACATTAAGATAAATATTTCTCAGCCAGAGAAGGTTACTGATATACAGTAGATCCTAACCCTGTTTAAACTATTCTTTACAGAGGAATATGAACAATATGGCATACATAGAAGAAAAACAATAACAAAGAGAGATGCACTTCACCGATGACATAGACCAGGATCCCAAGAAACAGCCTTTGTATTGATGTCAAACCGGTTACAGTCTTCAATTCCAATGTTTCAGTTCAACAATCATCTTTACTATTCAGCCTAACTAATCTATCACAAGCAGAGCTCCAAGGGCCAGTGAACACTATTTACAATCAGAAGTTCTAGGCTGAAATGTATTTTAAAGCTCTGTAAGCAACTCAACCAACAACCTCTCATCTTCTACATAAGTATTTATAGGAAGACGAGGAGGCGAGATCTAACAAAATATCTCAAGGGAAATTAATATAGATTCAAGACTTCTCGGCCTTTTGAGGGGCTCGATGGAGAAGTGTCCAGGTGTTTCACTGTATTAAATGTTTCACAATAAATATCAAAACTCGGTGGGAGCTTTGTTTGACTTTGAGGCTCTGTGTATGTTTGGAGTAACTCTGCAGATATTTCTGCATTGATTTCCTTGCAGAAGTAACTCCGTGGCTGTGCTGGAGGCGAAATATCTAATTCTGCAATAAGTTCCGCTTTGGTTTGTGTTGGTCCTAAATTAACATTAGTCACTCTTATGGTGGGTTTAAGAAAGCCTTGCATCAAAAGCTATGGTGGATAGTGAAGCATTCAAACAGATGGCTGAGAAGCGAAAGACGAGGGACTAAACATAAAGCAATAAGGCAAGAGAAATACGAAAAACGAAGGCATAGAGAAAAAGGGGACTATGGTATCATGGAGGACGCAAATTGCATCCATCGCAGATCTAGCCCATCGCAAAAGCACAAAAGCGCAGTTCTGTTGGTGCCACTTTCATCCATCGCACTTGGCATTTTTGTGATTTGCGCATCCATCGCAGATCCACCCCTTCGCAAAAGCGCAAAAGCACAGTTCTACTAGTGTCACTTTCATCCATCGCACTCTGCATCCATCGCAGATCCGCCCCATCACAAAAGCGCAAAAGCGTAGTTCTGTTGGTGCCACTTTCATCCATTGCACTTCCCGCCTTTTGCGATATGTGCTCTCCATATCAGGACCCGAAGTAATGAGGATGACGTGGCAAAGCTGACGCGTGGGACCTGAGGATCAATATGTTATGTCTAGAATCTGCCTTATGGGAAATATATTAAAGAATCGTCAGATTTTTATGATAAAAAGGTAAGGTGAAGTCCATTAGATAACTGGTACTAAGGCCCGTACCAATATTAAACCCGGCACGAGGCACCCACCTGTACTTTCGCACACCCAATCCTCATGCACCGCGTGCCTCACTGTCAGTGTCTTTAGGACACTTGCCTCCCATCGTATTACCCATCCGTCTTTTAGCTCGAATTACCCATTCAGAGATAACATCTCCTCCATTTTTCTTTCCAGTAAAAAGTCATAGGTTCCCGTCTACAGTATATACTGAGTAGGAAAGAGCGCCTGGTCTACCCAATCATTGTCAGAAGTTCCCTGCGTCGCTTTCCCGAGCAGATTTACCTTCTGTTCAGGTACTCTGCCATTCATTCTCCCTCTGTTTTCCTTTCGATTTTTCAAATTCTTGAATGTCAGCCATGGGAAGGGGAACACCAAAGAAGAATGAACCATAGACCCCCCAAGTCCGTGAATCTAAGAATCCCCCTGAGGTTCGACCCATTCTCTCTCTGATTGCTGGCCTTTTAGGGGTAAGGAGTCCGGAAGACATTTCCATGCCAGCACGCCAGTTCATCTGCAAACGTGCCCCCCACCATAATCAGCAACTACCTCCACTCTGCCTCGCCTGTGATTATTTGTAAACTCATGATTTGGCCTTAACGGCTTGTTTTAATTTTTACTCAACTAGTTTCTTTTAAGTTTTGAGTGGGTTGTTTTCCCCACTCCTGCATTTTACTTTTTCACCAAAATGTTGTTTAATTTTCTATTTTAAAAGCGGCCGAGGGCCTGATTATACATGATGGGAGGCTTGATTCCTCATCATGAATTTTGCTGTTTTGAAAATGATATTTAACAAAAAAATTTTATGTGAAGAAGATATGTTTTCAAAAAATATCTTCTCGCTGAGAAGGAAAGAAGCCCATATAAGGTAAATCCAATGAGAAAAACAGGTTCCAGATTTCCAGAAGAAAAGGTAGTGTAAAAGCTTTTTGTATACTTGTTGTGAATCGTCAATGCAAATACACTGAGCTCGTGGGGTTTCAGCGAAGAGAAGTTCTAATTATATATGAGGATTCCAGTCTTGATGCTGTATAGTTTGTAATCCTTTCTTTGTGATATTGTATCATTGTTCTCTCCAATGTTTTCAATTTCCTTTTATCGTGTCTTGGAATGCGAGTAACTTGCCATTTGGGGCATGAATTTATCACTGTTTGATACTCATGCTTTACTGGTATATGTTGCTTTAAATATGGCTCATACATGATATGTCGTTCCACTTAAAATATCATTCACATTTCCTCTGTATTAACTATCGTGAAATGTTACTCTTACTGAACTGATGGATATGTATGGATTCTTAATTCCTAAGCCCATATCATGTTGAATTAGGTTTTCCGAGCATCATTTCACTGGTAGTTAGTACTCCCTTATTATTTTCTTCGCTTCAAATATCTTTTGTTTAAACTACCTATATGTTGTTGAGAAACTGGCCCTCTATGATGAAAGCTGTCTCTAAGTTGTCTAGAGTATATATGTGTTGAAGATTCCCTTCTCGTCTTTACAGAGTCTTTATAGCTTGCTACAATCCGAAGGTTGTCTGGTCCCATCCATATGATGACGTTTTACATAAGTTGAAAAGGTAGAGAGAGCCCGAAGCTGATAATAGGTCTGAAATGTATTTTATGCTCTCTACTGTTTAAGATGTCCTAGGCACTGGTCTTTAACAACTCAGGGCTGTCTCTAGGAGCTACAACATCCTTTTGGCGCCGTTTCCAGGGACAAAGTTGAAGAAATTTAAATCCCTGGTCCTTGACAAAAACCATCCACTCTTCAGTTAGGTGAGCACAAAGAGTTGAGAGTTGTGCACCCCTCACCTTGGCAACTCCACGATCATTTTTCAATTAAAAATTTTTGCAGTCTTGGCTCCTCACAAGCCAAACCTAAGGTTAGATATGTCTCAGCTAAAGACACCCTCCGTGTCTGACCTGGAAAGAATCCTACAAAGAAGAGGCTGGAGGGAAAGGCAGTCAGTTCATACCGAGATCCCGGAATTCTCCCTAGAAAACTTCCCATATCTTCCGTCCTCTTCCTCTCAAATCTCCCAAATACAAGACCCTAAACCCATCATAGGAGATACTGGTTACTATTCAGAGAGCCCACCTCGGGGAGTCATCCATATCAAAGACGAAGCCGAGTCTATTTATACTCTGCATTACTCTTTCCACCCTACCCTTGAAGTTGAGGAGATTAAGGAAGTTACCGAAGTAGCCGTTGTTCACTACATCCCCATCATTATCCATACTTCACTTCCACCTTCTCTTCCTCCCCCTACAGCTCAGACTCTTGTACTACCTCCACCTCCCCCAATGGCGAATGTCCCTGGCTTCCTGCAAAACAGATACACTTCTTTGGAGCTACCTGCAGTACTAAATGACATGCCACAAGATTATTTAAAGATTCTGCCCAGATTCAGTGGTGAGAATGAGATTGAAGCCCAGAAACATGTCGAATTTTTCTGCTCTTTCGCAGAGAATTTTAATGTGGAACATCTGGACGTGGTTCTAAATCTATTTGTGCAATCCTTGGACGAAGAAGCTAGAAAGTGGTTCAAGACACTTGGAGCTCGTTCTATCAACACATGGGAGGGAATGGAGGACACTTTCATCAAAAAGTGGGGAGAAAAGAAAGATCATGGTAATTTCCTTACCAAGTTCAACACTCTGAAAAAGAAACAAAATGAATGGGTATCAGAGTTTATCAGAAGATTTAAAAAATTGTACCTGAGTCTCCCCGCCGAGATGAAGCCTCACCAGATCGCTGCCAAGGTCATTTCTGTGGCAGCATTTTATTTTGAATTTGGTTTCTCATTGAGAGAGAGAAAGCCAGCCACCCTGGATGATGCACAGACAGATGCGTTGGAGATAGAAGTGAACTTTGTCTCGACTGGAAAATCCAAAGGGAAACAAGAACATGATGTTAGAAGAAGGGGAAAAGAAGAAGTATCCACCTCAGGCCAAGACAGAGATTCGACCAATGACAAGATTGAGGAAATGAATAGAATGATCAAGAATCTCTCAAGTAAGTTGGTCAAGCTTGAGATGGAGGCCAAGAATTCACCCCCAAAGAATTTCCAGAATGCTCCAAACAGCGGATTCAATCCTCAATATAGGAAACCACCCTTGCAGATACTGTATAGGGCACAGCAGGAGCAACAAGGCCAGGTACCACATCCTCTATACTTGGAAGGGCAAGTAGAGGCTTCTCCTGAAGATCTTGCCTATGAACAAGAGGAGGCATGCCTTGTCTTCTCAGACAGTGATGACATAGAATTTCCTGTACATGAAAGTGAGGAGGGGGAACTACAAGCTCACTCAGAAATGAAGGCCAACGAGGATACTGAAGAGCCCGAGATTTATGATTACTGTAAACAGTTCGTTGACTTCATGCAAGCCCAATTCAATCGAAAGTATGACCTCAGGTCCTCCATAAAGAGAACCCGCACTCAAGATGAAGAGGAGGACACACCCCAAAATTCATTACCTGCTCAGGAGGAGACAGCTCAGAAAGTCCCCGAGAGAGGTAAGAAACCTCTTAGGCAACCTTTACATTTTGACACTCAAGCTTCTTCATCTTCACAAGCAACTACTCCTCCTAGTGTCAAGCTAGTCATGAAAGATGTCAAGCCAGTCATAAAAGAAGTCAAGCCTCTCCCACAGAGCATAGACTCTAAGGAGAAAGAATCTAAAGAGGTGTCGATAGATAAGCCATCCTCAGCTTTCAGTCTACAAAAGGAACTAGAGAAAGTTAAAATCCCAGTCCCCCTGACTGAATTGCTAAAGAAACCTGCATATCAGTCCCAGGTTACCTCTTTCATGCTTCCCCCAGAATTAATATACATCCCTGACAGTCTTAACTTACAAGAAGAAAGACCTATGGTAGTGTTTGGTCCACATGTCGAGGAATTAGACCCCACTACACCTCCTTTCTACGTGTCTTTGGTGATCCATGACCTATTACTCCACAATTGCATGCTAGATTCGGGAGCCTCCCACAATCTTATGCCTCTGTCTGTCATGGAACAATTAGGACTCCATATCACTCGCCCATACCAGGACCTGTATTCATTTGACTCCAAAAGAGTTAAGTGCTTGGGCATGATTAAGGACTTGGTGGTCAACCTAGCCCAAATCCCCGCTAAAAGTGTGGTAATGGATATTGTGGTTGCTGACATTCCAGCCCGTTTTGGTATGCTATTTTCAAGATCCTGGGGGACAAAAATTGGCGGGTCAATCAAGCTGGATCTAACATATGCCACCATCCCAATCTTTGGTGGGCAGGAGAGGAGACTATACAGAGAGACCAGATTTGTAAAAACGGTTACCAAAGCTGACAGTTCAGAAAATTCACCGGTCTACAGTAAGGATAGAGAATTTTCATGCTTGATGTTAGAAGAAGATTACTGCTATGCCCAGGAATCCTCCCTATGTCAAATAAAGGCTCAACAATCCCCAGAAGGCCCTGAGGCAAGGATATGGACTCTTCATTTTTATGGGGCCAATTCGAGGGAAGGTAATGGTGCCAGTGTTTTATTGATTTCCCCTACGGGCAGATGGGTCCCACTGTCTTTCAAATTAGAGTATGAAGCCACCAACAACGTGGCTGAGTATGAAGCACTTTTGCTAGGGCTACAAGCAGCCAGGAACTTGAATATACAAACCCTGAAAGTCCTCGGTGATTCAGAATTGGTGGTCCGGCAGATCAGAAACCAATGTCAAGAAAAACATCCTCGTTTAAGGGCCTATAGGAATGAAGTATGGGACATGGTGGAGAATTTTTTCTCAGCTTTTAATATTCAGCTCATGCCCCAGGAGCAGAACAGGATGGCAGATTCACTTGCAGTAGCTGCTAGCACCCTCCGTCCACCTCAAAATCCTCTCCTGAGGTATGAGATAGAAGTAAGGTACAGACCTTCGATTCCAGACAATGTCAAACACTGGAAAGTGTTTGAGGATGATGAACAAGTGAAAATATTTCTAGAGACAGTGGGGGAGTTCTCTAATATGGAAATTGACTGTGGTGAGGAAGACGATGCTGAGAACCAACCAGAAAACCAGTGGAAAAAAAAATGGCTGGGAGCAAAGTTTTACAGCTAAAGGGAAACGTCATCCCTAGAGGCCTGGTGCCCCTGGAAAGGCTATTCGACAAAAATGATGTCCCCAGGCAGCCTAGCAAAATGACAGACGAAAACCAGGTAGAGGACCTAAATCTGGGTACTGAGACTGAACCCAAAATTGTGAAATTGTCCAGAAAGGCCCTGGATGACTACAAAGTGAAGTATCTACAATTGTTTCAGTCTTATAGGGATGTATTTGCATGGTCCTATCAAGACCTGAAGACATTTGATATCATAATTTTGCAGCATGAGATTCCCTTGAAGGCAGATGCAAGGCCCCATAAGCAGAAGCTCAGGCAAATTAATCCTCTGTTACTCCCCTCCATTGAGAAGGAAATCAAGAAGATGTTAAAGGCTAAGATAATTGTGCCATTGAAATACTCTGAATGGGTGGCAAATCTAGTCCCTGTTCGGAAGAAAAATGGAGAAATAAGGCTATGCGTGGATTTCAGAAACTTGAATAGAGCCTCCCTGAAAGATAATTATCCATTACCAAAGATGGACCACATTCTGCAGAAAGTGGTGGGGGCCTCCAGGATGTCTATGATGGATGGTTTTTCCGGTTATAACCAGGTGGCTGTACTCCCAGAGGACCAGAAAAAGACTGCTTTCACCATGCCTTGGGGTACATTTATGTACGCTAGGATGCCTTTCGGGCTGATCAACGCAGGAGCCACATTTCAGAGGGCTCTGGACATAAATTTCATTGGGGAACAAGACAAGTTTCTGGTGGTGTACCTGGATGATATAACAGTATTTTCGAAGGATGACGCCAAGCACATTCAACATTTGCAGAGAAATTTTGAGAAATGCAGAAGGTATGGACTTTCCCTAAATCCTCAAAAAAATTTGTTTGCATTAGAAGAGGGTAAGCTCCTAGGACACATTGTAACTAAAGATGCAGTCAAGATCGATCCTAAAAGGGTGGAAGCTATAAATGGCATCTCCCTCCCCAGGAATAAGAAAGAAGTCCAGGTGTTCTTAGCACATATCAACTTCTTGAGAAGGTTTATCCCTAACTATGCTAAGATAGTTAGGCATATAACAGATATGTTAAAAAAGAATAATGAGGTGAAATGGTCACCAGAATCAAGGCAGGCCTTTGCCAGGATAAAGAATTCATTTTCTGAGGCTCCTGTGCTGGCAAGGCCAGATTTCACCGAACCATTTATGATTTTCTCTTTTGCATCACCTCACACGGTAGATGGAGTTCTCTTACAGAAAAACAAGGATGGGTATGAGCAACCCATTGCTTTCTTTAGTTAGGTGCTTCATGACGCAGAGCTGAAATACAACATACTGGAGAAGCAGGCCTATGCCCTGGTAAAGTCCCTAAAAGAATTCCAAATGTATATTCTCCAGTCTCACATCACTGCATTTGTACCTACCGCAACAGTTAAAGATATCCTCTTTCAGGGTGACAGTGAAGGAAAAAGGGGCAGGTGGATTGCAAAGATACAGGAATATGATCTGGACATCAGACCCACTAAGTTGATTAAAGGGCAGGGTCTAGCAAGAATTTTGTCTGAATCAACCCACCAAGCTTTGGGCATCAATTTATCTATGATTGCAAACGAAGATCCCGAGGAGTAGACAGGCCATCAAGGAGTGGAAATGGCCACCCAGAAAATATGGATGAAGTATCTCACTAGCCCTTGGTACAAGGAAATAGCATAGTACCTCCTAACACTCAGTTGTCCACCCAGCTGTGATAAATCAAAATACAGGACATTAAGGCTGAAATCGCAGAAGTATGTACTTGCCAACGGTCAGCTATATTGGAGAGATCTTTCAGGAATACTGCTATTATGCCTCACAGAAGACGAAGTGAACAACATAATGACTGAATTCCATGAGAGAATCTGTGGAGGACATTACAGATGGAGGAGTACAGCCCAGAAAATTCTGAAAGACGGTTTCTACTGGCCCAAATTGTTTGGAGACGTTTTTTCTTGGGTTAGAGCATGTGACAAATGTCAGAAATTTGCTGAAAAACAAAAGTTTGCAGCTCTGCCCCTGATTCCTGTACACGTCGACGAACCTTTTAGACAGTGGGGGATTGACTTCATAGGCGAGATTCACCCGCCCTCAAGTGGACAACATAAATGGATCCTGACTGCCACGGATTACTTCACGAAGTGGGTGGAAGCCATACCTGCACGAAATTCTACAGACACAGTGATAATTAAATTCATGGAAGAGAACATTATATCCAGGTTTGGATCTCCTGCTAGAATAGTGACCGACAATGCTCAAGCATTCAAGTCTACAAAATTTGTGATTTTTTGTCAGCAATATAGTATCACTCTGGGTCACTCTACAGCTTACTACCCACAAGGGAATGGTTTGGCGAAATCATCAAATAAAACGCTGGTGAGAGCTCTAAAGAAGACAATAAATGAAAACCAGAGGAACTGGGATTCCCAACCGAAGTTCGCGCTGTGGGAAAATAGGGTAACTAGTAAAAGGGCAACCGGGAAATCTCCCTATGAGTTAGTATATGGGTGAGCAGTTGTGTTCCCTATACAATTAGCTTTACCTGTTACTCGTTTCATGCAAGAGGCTCAGGAGGAACCTATTGGTATGACCAGAAGAATCAACCAGCTGGTGGAACTCGAGGAAACGCGCGGTCAGGTGAACCAGCGACTTGTGGAATACCAGGAGAAAATGAAGGAGTTGTTTGACAAGCATACCAAGGATAGAAAGCTACAGGTAGGAGATCTAGTCCTCGGGTGGGATGTGCGAAGGGCCGATAAAGTTAAGCATGGTAAATTTGATCCCCTTTGGTTCGGCCCCTTCAAGATTACAGAACAGGGAGGAAATAATACCTTTAAGCTAGAGAATTGGCAGGGAGATCTGCTTGACGCCCCTGTAAATGGGCAGTTCCTCAAACAGTATTTTCAGTTCTGAAGGAGGCTGAAAAATCCTGATTGTATTATATTGTACATTAGCTTTTGTTTTCGTTTTTGAATTGAATAATTCATGAGTTATGTTGATTGATGAAGGAGGAAGAGGGCGTTCAGAGAAGACAACAGGTGGTCTGCGTAGTTCTCGACAGATTCAAGGATGAACGTGCCGTCCCCACATGGAGCCAATGTTGGTCCTAAATTAACATTAGTCACTCTTATGGTGGGTTTAAGGAAGCCTTGCATCAAAAGTTATGGTGGATAATGAAGCATTCAAACAAATGGCTAAGAAGCGAAAGACGAGGGACTAAACATAAAGCAATAAGGCAAGAGAAATACGAAAAACGAAGGCATAGAGAAAAAGGGGACTATGGTATCATGGAGGACGCAAATTGCATCCATCGCAGATCCACCCATCGCAAAAGCGCAAAAGCGCATTTCTGCTGGTGCCACTTTCATCCATCGCACTTGGCATTTTTTCGATTTGCGCATCCATCACAGATCCGCCCCATCGCAAAAGCGCAAAAGCGCATTTCTGTTGGTGCCACTTTCATCCATCGCACTTGGCATTTTTGCGATTTGTGCATCCATCGCAGATCCGCCCCATCGCAAAAGCACAGTTTTGCTGGTGCCACTTTCATCCATCGCACTTCTCGCCTTTTGCGATCTGCGCTCTCCATATCAGGACCCGAAGTAATGAGGATGACGTGGAAAAGATGACGCGTGGGACCTGAGTATAAATATGTTATGTCTAGAACCTGCCTTATGGGAAATATATTCAAGAATCGTCGGATTCTTATGATAAAAAGGTAAGGTAAAGTCTATTAGGTAACTGGTACTAAGGCCCGTACCAATATTAAACTCGGCACGAGGCGCCCACCTGTACTTTCGCACACCCAATCCTCATGCACCGCGTGCCTCACTGTCAGTGTCCTTAGGACACTTGCCTCCCATCGTATTACCCATCCGTATTTTAGCTCGAATTACCCATTCAGAGATAACATCTCCTCCGCATTTCTCTCCAGTAAAAAGTCGCACGTTCCCGTCTACAACATATACCGAGTAGGAAAGAGTGCCTGGTCTACCCGATCATTGTCAGAAGTTCCCTGCGTCGCTTTCCCGAGAAGATTTACCTTCTGTTCCGGTACTCCGCCATTCATTCTCCCTCTGTTTTCCTTTTGCTTTTTCAAATTCTTGAATGTCAGCCATGGGAAGGGGAACACCAAAGAATAATGAACCAGAGACCCCCCAATTCCATGAATCTAAGAATCCCCCTGAAGTTCGACCCATTCTCTCTCTGATTGCTTCCCATTTAGGGGTAAGGAGTCTGGAAGACATTTCCATGCCAGCACGCCAGTTCATCTTCAAACGTGCCCCCCACCAGAATAAACAACTGTCTCCACTCTGCCTCACCTGTGATTATTTGTAAACTCATGATTTGGCCTTAACGGCCTATTTTACTTTTTACTCAACTAGTTTCTTTTAAGTTTTGAGTGGGTTGTTTTCCCCACTCCTGCATTTTACTTTTTCACCAAACTGCTGTTTAATTTTCTATTTTTAAAAACGGCCAAGGGCCTGATTATCCATGATGGGAGGCTTGATTCCTCATCATGAATTTTTCTGTTTTGAGAATGACATTTAACAAATTTTGTTTATGCGAAGAAGATATTTTTCCAAAAAATATCTTCTCACTGAGATAGAGAGAGGCCTATATAAGTAAACTCCAATGAGAAAAACTGGTTCCAGATTTCCTGAAGAAACTTGCAGTGTAAAAGTTTTTTGTATGCTTGTCACGGAATTATCAATGCAAATACACAGAGCCAGTGGGGTTTCAGCGAAGAGAAGTTCTAGTTATATATGAGGATTCCAGTCTTAATGCTGTATAGTTTGTGACTCTTTCTTTGTGATATTGTATCATTGTTTGCTTCACTGTCTCCAATTCCTTTATATTGTGCTTTGGAATGCGAGTGGCTCACTAGTTTGGATATGAATTTATCGTTGATTGGTACTCATGTTTGACTGGTTTATGTCGCTTTAAATATGGCTCATGCATAATATGTTGTTCCACCTATCACTTCATTCGTATTTCATCTGTATTAAGTATCATGGGATGCTATTCTTCAAGAACTAATTAACATGTATGGATTCTTAGTTTTTAAGCCCATATGATTTTGAAATATGTTTTCCGAGTTACATTCTATCGGTAATTAGTATTCTCCTCTCTCTTTCTGCGCAACAACACCTTTCAATAAGAATACACATATACCATTGAAGAACTGGCCCTCCTTGATGAAAGTTGTCTCTAAGTTGTCTGATGTATATGTATCGAAGATTCCCTTCTTGCCTCTGCAGTTATTCCCATATCTGGTTGAATTCCTCGAAGTAGTTTGGTCCCATTGATATGATAATGCTTTACAAGTCAAAGGTAGAGAGTCATAAGCTAGTGATGAGCCTGGAAATATACTTTATTCTCCCCATCGTATAAGATGTCCTAGTACCTGCCTTGCGTGGCGTCGTCTCTAGAGCTACAACAAGCTGAATGCTTTGAGGCAATAGGTGGCATCGTGGTAGCTAAGAAATCGAGTTTGCCTCAGATGAAGTGATGGAGGTCTTTTCTGCCTGATAGATCTTCTTAATTCTGTTTTAATTTTGGGGAATTAGATTTTTTGTCTTCAATATTCATTTTTTCTGTGCTTTGTCTTCAACAACTGATACTCTTTAACATCTTGTTTAAAAGATAGTGTCTTGTCGATGTGCAGGGCTGCGCAGGGCCTTTATAGTATCGGCACCCATGGAACGTTGATGAAACGTTTGAATGGAGCCCTGTGAATGATTTTCTTTATGGTCTGAAAGCATGGGAATCGTCATTCCCAACTTCTGGCCTTTCTTCAATATAACGATGAAAACCATTGAAAACCTGCACAAAACACGAAATAATTAAGAAATCCTGCAAAAAATTGTTAAACTACTTCAGAAGGCGGGAGAGGAGCGTGACCGTTGGATGAAATCATCTAACGGTGGAGATTTTCGTAGAAGAGGCGAAAAGGAGAGCGGGGAGATGAACAAGTTGGAGTGATTTTGGACCATCCGATCTGGACACGTGGACGGTCTGGATTCAATCGGAGGATCGCAATCGAGGGTAGCGAGTGAATGCACCGATTGAAACATGCGATGCAATTATGCATGGACCGTTGATCTAAAATTCAGATCAACGGTGGGAATTGAATCGACTGGTTTTGAATCGACAGCAAGACTCGTGATCGGAGGGAATGAGGACCGTTGGATATCGGAAGGTGGAGAGGAGATCAATGGTGGATAACCAATCAGGGATCAGCAATCGGGGGTAGGAGGAAAAGGGTGCGATTGAAAAAACTCCGATGCAATTGTGCGATCGGGAGGGTCAAAGCGATTGAGCACTGGCCATTTGATCGGCTTTCGATCAACGGCAGGGATCTCTTTAAAAAACGAAGTGGTGGAAAGACCCATATAATATATATAAAAAGGTCTGGCGCCTGAATGTGGGGCCGCTGGATATATGAACTATAATGGGCCTGGGGCTTAATATTTTCAAAGGAGCCAATCGCAATCGGGGCGGCGGGCCTGGTCTTTCCGATCAACCCTTTTGAAATATTGTGATGCGATTAGCACCTGGGATCTTTAACACTGGGTCCCGGGGAAATTTATATGGAAAGAAAAATAAAAGGGGCGGGGTTTATAATACATAGGACCCAATCGCATCAGAACTTTGGATGCGGGTCTCTCCGATCGACCCATTGTGATTTCTCCTATTGCGATTGCACGATCGGGTCTTTTTAATCAACCCATTTTATATTTAACACGCGGTTTATAGTCTTTTAGCTTTAAACCTTGGAAAAATGGGGTTTTTTTAGGTTTTCAAAGGAAAAATGGATTGGAATAGTTAAAAAATGGGTTTTTAACTATGGCAAGGTGATTTTAATAAATGGAAGGAGAGGACTTATGAAAACAAGGGGGTTTTTTATGGAGAAAAAGGGGAGAAAATGAAAGGTTTGAGAAGGGGGGAAATGATGGTCTTTCAGTAGTCTTTCACTTGGAATCAGCAGAATTTTTTAGTAAAAAAAAATGGAAATAGTAATGAAGATTTTGGACAGAGGCATGAGGCCTTAAAGAGACTTCAAGAGCCAACAATTTTTAGCAATGAAATTTGTTCCTTGAAGGCTTAAAAAGTCTTAGCCACCTTTTTCTATAAAAAATTTTATTGGTGGCTAACAGTGGCTCCACTTGAGGATGGTGCTTTCTTGAAGGCATCAAGAATTTCAGACTTGCATTCTCTGGGAGGTTGATCAGTTGCCTAATCCATTGGGCTGCTCTTCTTGCTGGATGATCTTGCTTTGCTCTGAAAAAAATGATAACAATCATGAAAAATAATGAACTTCATCAATACAACTTTCTACCTACCCAATCCTACTGATCTAACATTTTTTCTTCAACAGAGTGCACTTGGATTGGCAAACTCTTTTCACAACATTTTATTCTTTTGAAAGCATAAAAACTAATCTAATTCTAGTCCTTATTTCTCCCTGAACTCAGATTAAACAATTGAGCTCAGATATTTCTCTACCTAATCTACTGTCTGTTGGGATTAAACTGTCCAACAAACGTTCATTCTCTAGATCCTACAACAACAATTTAAAAATAGTCAAGCCAAGATTAAGCTGTTTGACTTGTTGTGATCTATGGCATAAAAACAAGCTGCACATAGATTATTATTTGCAGAAAAAAAAAAAAAATAGAAGGCTTAAGATCTGAAAGTTTCTCATCATGGCCTTCTATTTTCTTCACAACTCTGTTTTTGCTTTCGTTTGAGCTATCTCTTCCTTGTTCCCTGGTTCAGATTTTGAGCAAATTAGAACGAGCTTTTCTCTTTTGTGACTCAAAAAATAAAACAGTTTTGAGTCATCTTATTTTGGAAACTTTGGTTCAAATTTTGAGTTTGTTTGAACCTTCAATTTCTAACCTAAACTATCTACCGATAAGCCAAGTTTACGCTTTGGCCTATCGACCCACTACCCTAATGCTAGAAATTTAAAGCTAATTAGTCAAGATTAAACAAACTTTGACTAACCGTAAGTGTGTTTTTCTGTTAGTGGCATTTAGGCTTTGCACACTTTCGTACTTGCTTTTTTGGTATGGGGCTATACCTTTCTTGTTTTCAAAATCGCCCTCTTTTCTTTTCATTGATTTTATATTTTTGCTTTTATAACTTTGAATGCAATGGTGGATGAGATATTTATAATGAAAAAAAGATAAAAAGGCTTCTAAACACAGACATGGATCAAGAGAAGTACGTTAAGAATCCCGCCATTGACAAAGACCCCTAAACAATTTCTCGTCCTCCATTCAACTCGTAAGAAAAATGCATTGTTACCAAAGAACCGAATGAATAGAGTAAGGGCCAAGCCATAGGTTGTCAAATTTTCCATGCTTGCCCTTCTCTTCCCTTCTTGAGTCCCATTTTAAAACTTTGTCCCCAATCTTGAAATTGCTAGCCTTTGTTCTTCTGTCAAAAAGCTTTTTAATGCTCTCCTGTTTTTGCAATGCTTTGTTATACACTTCCTCTCTGGTTTGTTTAAGATGAATGGTCTGATTTATTCATCTGATCATGTCATTATCTTCAGCCTGCAACTCTTGAATCAACTTCATCACTGGTACACCAAGGCTTTTTGGAAAAATTGCATCAGTACCATACACTAGCTGAAAAGGTAACATACCAATAAATTTCTTCAAAGTCAATCTGTCAGCCCAAAGTGCATGAATCAGCTTTGTGTGCCAAGACTTCTTGTTGTCCTCCAACAGTTTTTTGATTATGTTCACTAAGCTTTTGTTTGAGGATTCCGCAAGTCCATTACCTTGAGGGTAATAGGCCGTAGAATGCCCCAACGTTATATGATATCTGTGACAGAAATCAACCATCTTCTTTGATCCAAATGCTGTTGCATTATTAGTGATGATCTTGGTAGGACAGCCAAATCTGGAGAGAATATTAGTCTCCATAAATTTTATGATAACTTAATTATTGGCCTGCCTACAAGGAATTGCTTCTATCCACTTAGTGAAATATTCTGTGGCAGTGAGAATCCATCTATGCTGGGTGAATTTCTCCTATGAAATAAGTCCCCACCGTTGAAAAGGGGCTTCACAGATTGATATAAGGGGCAATAGCTTTTTTCTGAAAAAGTCGGAAGGTGGTGATGTGCTATGATCATCTTGTGTACATCATGGAAAAGAGTAGGCCAATAGAAACCAGCCCTCAAAATTTTGTTGGATGTTGTCTTCCAGTACAAATGACCTCCACACTCTCCTTCATGGAACTGGTACTTAACCTTCTCTGCATCAAACTCAGGCAAACATTTAAGCAATATACCACTTGCATTTTTCCAATAAAGACATTTATCTATAATGCAATAGTTTACAGCTTTTAGCTTTAGGAATCTTGCCTTTGTCTTTGTCAAACCAGGAGGTGTATTAAAATTAAGCAAAACATAAAAAATATCAGCGTACCAAGAGGAATTCATAAAATGGTTTTCAACAATGGGTGTTGAGATTTCCTCTTGATCATCTAAAGCATTAATCATATTAATATCAAGGACTTCACAATTTGATTCAGCCATTAATCTAGCCAGACCTTGGCCTTTGATGAGCTTAGTGGGTTTTATCTTTAAATCATATTCAAGGATAACAGTGATCCACTTACCTCTCTTACCATCTGGGTCCTGTGTTAGAATGTCTTTAACAACTGAATTTGGGATAAAGGCAATAATATGAGAATGAAGGATGTATACTCTGAAGTCTTTCAACGCTTTAACCAAAGCAAAAGCTTGCTTCTCCATAATGTTATACTTCAAAGGGGCATCCCTCAATGCCTTGCTAAAGAATGAAATAGGCTGATCTTGTCCTTGTGGATTTTTCTGTAAAAGGATAGCAGCTATGGTGTGTTCTGATGCAAACGAAAAGATATAAAAATCTTTTGAAAAATCAGGACTTATTAGAACCGATGTTTCGGTTAACGCTTGTTTCACCAGTTCAAACGAATTCTTTGCTTCCAAGGTCCATTTTACCCCCTGCTCCTTCTTCAACATGTTTGTGATATTTCTAAAGAGTTCAGCTAAATTAGGAATGAACCTTCTCAAAAATTTGATCTTCCTAATGAAATATTGTAACTCCTTGATGTTTCGAGGATGAGAGATTTGCAATATGGCCTCAATCCTCTTTGGATCTATCTTTATACCCTCTTCAGAAATGATATTCACAAGGAGTTTACCCTCTTGGAGCCCAAATAGTGTCTTCTTAGGGTTTAGAGATATTCCAAACCTTCTACACTTCTCGAAAATTTTTCTTAAATGTTCCAAGTGTTCTTCATCTATTTTTGAAAACATAGTAACATCATCAAGATAGATAATGATGAAGAAGCCCAGTTCTTCCGAGAATGCCATGTCCATGGCCCTCTGAAAATTTTCCCCAGAATTCATTAGACCAAAGGGCATCTTCACATACATGAAAGTGCCCCATGGTGTAGTAAAAGTTGTCTTTAATTGATCAGCACCTGATTGTACCCTGAGTAGCCATCAAGCAAAGAAATTCTTTTAGATCCTACCACCCTTTGTAAAATATGATCCATTTTTGGTAAAGGGTAGTTGTCCTTTAATGAAGCCTTGTCTAAATCTCTAAAATCTATACAAAGCCTGATTTCTCCGGTCTTCTTCCTAACAGACACTAGATTAGATACCCACTCAGAATATCTAATAGGGACAATAATACCAGCATCATACATTTTCATGATTTCATTCTTAACCAAAGGCAACTGTACAGGGTTTATTTTGCGCGGTTTCTGTTTGAAAGGTTTTTGGTTTTCTTTGAGAGGGATTTTGTGCTGTATTATTTCAGTGTCATAGGACTTAAGATCTTCATAACTCCATGCAAAAACATCAGAAAAATATTTAAACAACTCTATATATTTGAGTTTAATGTGAGCTGGTAAAGTCTTAGAGAGTTTAATCATTTTCGGTTTTTCCTCACTGCCTATATTTTACTCTTCCACTTCAGTCTCTACGAGTTCTAGTTTTGGCTTATTTGCCACATCGTTAAAATTGAAAAACTCTTCTAAAGGGGTCAGACCCTTAAGCAAAGCTTCATCGTTTGAGTGCAGAGTTTCTAACTCGTCTGTTTCAGACTCTGCATTCATTTCTGTTTCACCTTCAAGTTTGCCTAACAATAGATTTATATTAGCAAGTTCATGGGACGGTTCTTCTTCATCAAGAAAATTTTCTTCCTTGTGGTCTGTTTCATAATATGAATTTGAACCATTTAGTTTTAACTCATTTCCGAATTGCAGGAAGTCTTCTATTTGTTTGTCGTTGTCAAACACCTGCCAGTATTTTTCATTATCAGGCATGGCTGGTCTGAACTTAATCTGAGTTGTGTCATCATATGGCATTAAAGATGTTCTAGCCGCAGAGGCCAAATTGTGGGCTGTGATATTTTTCTTTCTTGGGACGAAGATTAATTGGGACTCTTCGAAAGTTTATAAAAGGTCCACGACGTCATTTCGATAGGCCCTAAGTCTAGGATGATTTGCGTTATACTCCCCATTGACTTGTCTAATGATTAATTCGGAATCCCCATACACATTGATTTTCTTGGCTCCTAACTTTTTCAGCAAATGTAAGCCTAAGAGCAGGGATTCATACTCCGCTACGTTGTTGGAACACTGAAAGTTTAATTTACATGAAATGCATTTTGTGTGCTTGCTTTCAGTGTTGCAGATCCAGACACCTGCACTAGCATTAGTTCTAGTGCAGGATCCATCGAAATACATACTCCATTGAGGACTATTCTCAGTTTCATCTATTTGGTGAATGTCCTTTTCAACTAATGTGCTCTCAAGTGTTTCTTGAATATCAACACTTAGTTGTGTTTGTTTTGATTCCTCAAGTTTTTCAATATGTTGAGGGATTTTTTCTTCATTGCCAAGCTTTAAAAACAATGGACTCATGACTTGTAGATTAAGACCTATGTTCTATTTTCTAATGTTTTCAAGTGTAGCAAACTGTTTTGACAGTTCAGTGTTGTGTTCCTCTTCCTCCCTATCGGCCATTAATCCTATTAACATGATTTGTTCACTAAGTGTTTCATCATTAAAAAGGATAAATGAATCAAGGCCTATATTTACAGAATAGAGGGGAGATTTTTGAGGTCTGTCTTGACTTGTGACTGTGTATTTCATATTAGACTCCCTGTAAAGTCTTCTAGTTTGATTGAAAACAGGGATAGTCGCATAGGTCATGTCCATTTGCATAGTCCCCTGTAACTTAGCCCCCCAAGATCTTGATAATAACATTAGATACTTTGGGGGCACATCAGACACAACAATATCCATGACTAAAGATTTGGCTGGAATCTGGGCTAAGTTAACACAAAGGTATTTGATCAACCCTAGACATTTTACTCTGCTTGAATCAAAGGAGTAGAGGTATTTATAAGGTCTGGTGATTTCTAGACCTAGGCTCTCCATTACTGCTTTTGGCATTAAATTATGAGAAGCCCCTGAGTCATGCATAGCGTTGTGTAGAATTTTGTCGTGAACGTTCAAACTTATATAAAAGGGAGGAAGAGGTCCCTCTAGAAACTTACCTTCAATCTTTGGACCAAAAAGCAACTCTAGTTGATCATCGCTAAGATTGACTGTGTCATTGTTGTCTTCTAAATTTAAAGCCTTCAAAATTTGTGTCCTATATACATGTTCGGCAGCTAACTCAGTCAAGGGAACAAAGATTTTAATCTTCGAGATTTCCTGCTCCAGGCTGAAAGGAATTTGGTTCTTTGGAGCACTTGTTTCAGTCTTTCTAGCTGCCACTTTATCAGCAATGTCAGGTTGTTGTTTTGTTTTATTGACATTTGATAAAGTTGTTTTCACAGGAGTACTAGTTGAAGTGCTAGTACTACTAATGTCTGCACTCGGTTTTTCATTGTCTTGAGTGCTTTTTCGTTTACCTTTATCAGAATTTACAGCCACTGTTTTATCTTTTGGTTTGACAACTTTAGGCTTGGTTACAGTGCTGTTTTGTGAGCATTTGTCAGAGGTTTTGTTGACTAGATTTACTTCTGAGTTCATATTCTCTTGAAGGTTCTGTGATGGTATTTTCCATGTCTTGATAACAATTTTCATTATCATCTCTTTTTTCATCATAAGTTGTGTAAAGGCCTTGTCCTTTATCATAATGAACCTCAAAGTCATCATCATCTGCCCCAAACAGGTTGATATCATCATCCTCTGTGTTTTGATCTGTTTCCTCAACCTCACTCACATAGTTTTGATGAAAGGGAGGAGTGATCTATTGATCATCTTCCCTAGGTCTATTTGGAGGTTGTTTCCTTCTAGCATTTTGATTCTGATTTTGGTTTCGAGGAGCACTTTGATTTTGGTTTGCTTGTGCTCTCTTAATTATTCTCATTTCTTTCATCATCTCCTCCATCATTCTTTCCATCTTTGAATTTGAAATGGAAGGGGTGGATTCCTCTTTAAAAGATACTCTGTTCTCAGCTTTCATCCTTGCTTTTTTCTCTATCAGGTTGACTTCCACAGAAAGAGAACCTCTTTGCATATCTTCAAGGGTTGCAAAATCTCTCTCTCTTAGTGAATAGGTCATGTCAACATCAAAGCCTTCAGGAAAATTGTTTAAAGCCGAACCTTGCGGAGGTTTTAGCTCTGGGGAGAGTGCATTATATACAATGTTGAATCTAGTGCAGTAGGCTTGCACACTTTCCCCCGGGTTTCTACGAAGATTGTTATAATTAGCAAGAACTTGGAGGGGATTCTTCTTTACTTCCCACTTGTTTAAGAATGTCTGATGGAAGCCTTGGAGATCATTAATAGTGCGGGGGGCTAAACTTTTAAACCATTTTCTTACTTTCCCCCCTAGACTTTGGGAAAATAATCTAAGCTTGACAGAATCATCATCAATTTCATTTCTGTCAAAGTAGTCATTCATCTTATCCACATGTTGTGATGCAGTTACCGCATTGTTAGCATCAGATAATGGGATTTTGGACTGATAGTCCTGTGGAAGATTGACTAATGGTACAGGAAGGACTAAGGGAGCATACCATGTTGCCATGATAGGTGTTGGTGGTGGATTTACAAGAGATGGATTAACAAAAGGGAAAGTAGGGTGGATTTGAGTGGTTTGGAAAGTGGATGTTGGATGAAGGGATGTGGATGGAACAACAGTAGCTAGCTGAGCTGATCTCAGATGAGAGACACCTAAGTTGTGAAGAAAACGTAAATCAAGTGGTGTTGTCTCTCTACCACCAATATTTTCACTTGTCTCTGGGGATGAAAGAGAAGAGTCATAGTCTATCTGGACTATATCATCAAATGACCTAGTTCTAAACGGGTTTACTAAGTCAGCTTGTGATTGTTGTAGAGCTGAAAGATTTTCAGCGACTGAATTAGCTCTCAAGGGTGATTTGAAAAAAATTGATAATTTGATCTTGGGAGACTTCCAAAGGATACTTTCTGGGTCATCAACTATCTTGGGTGGATTAGGGTCAGGATGGGCTCTAGTGTGAATCTTTTTAGAAGCCACTATGCTATGTTTTTAGACCCAAATAAACAAGAAAATTCCAACCAGATATGACAATATTTAGGAGGTTAACTAATCTGTTTACACAAATTTTAATCCTACGGTCCTTTGACTGAGTTTAAAAGATATTATAATGACAAGGGTTCTTCCCAGTGGAGTCTTAAGGTCTGTTGAGGATTGTGGAGTTGCCAAGTGGAATTTTTTAGCTCCTTTGGAAGTAAAAGGTTTTATGGTCCACCACCATGTTTATTGAATTCCAATCTGAAATATTTTTAGGTGTTTTTCTGAGTTATTTTTCAGTTATGTGGTTTCTAAGAATATCCTAACTCTGTTTCAAAACTTAGCTACGGTTATGAGACAAAGGCAGTCTAATCTTATGGATAAGGTAGTTGATTTTTCAAGGTTAGATAAAGTCTTATGAGAATCCTAGGGTTGACCTAGATTTTCACTAATTCAAACAAGTTTCATCAAGATTACCATTTCTTGGTAGTGCTTGAAAAGGCTGCTTTTTACTCTCAAAGTTTTGTGTGAAAATCAAGGGAAAATGAGATGAAAACTCAACTTAATTCCCCAGCGGAGTCACCAGAAATGTTAGGAATCTGTAATTTATTAGCAATATTGGCAGAGTCCAATTACAGAAACAACATCGTTTCAACCAAATTTGGGATTCTAGGATCTAGCCCTCTTGAATCCGGAGAGGGATCTCTCCAATAAGTACAAAGATGGATATGTCTTTGAAATTTGGGGTAATGATATTAGGCTAGTTATGAAGTCCAAGGGTTTTGTTTTGTTTTGGATGGTTGAGCATGATTACTGTTTGAGGTGAAAATTCCTGAATGCAAAGAGTTTCAAAGGTGAGAAGTTGCAAGAGGGAAGAACAACTATGGCTAAAAGATAGATATAACGCTGGTTTTTAGTCCATTGGGCTATGGAGTCATAACAGGGCTTTAATTGAACAACAAAATCAAGAGTGATCCAAGGGGAAAGTCATATTTACCACAAGATTATTGAGATTAGAGTGATGGGATGGAAACAATAAAGTGTTGGAGGGGTGGAAACTGATAATAATTTCTTAGAGGATTTATAGTCAGTCCAAACAATAAAAGCCTCTTAAGTAACTATTTAAAACCAACCAAGGACAGGGCTAACCATAAAATTCTTGGGCAAGTTCTATTAAAGCAGCTTAATTGACAAACAATCCAGTAATCCACATAATTACCTTTAGAAAGTATGAAAACACATAAGAGAAACAAAGTGTAACTTAAGATCAGATAAAGTACTTTTAAACCTAGTTTGCTTTCATTCAACACCCATGGAAACTTTCAGAATCTGCCTTTGGAGAAAAGAATCTAGGAATCAGGGCAAACCATATCTTCTCTAGTCTAACTTTAATAGAAAATAATGGAAATCACATTCAAGAACAATGTTTAAGCAAGCAGAAGGACGAGGGAATGCCAACATTCCTAACTGTTTAAACTGCATTAAATTGTTCTAAATAAACAAACTTGAGGAAAACATTAAGATAAAGATTTCTCAGCTAGAGAAGGTTACTGATATACAATAGATCCTAACCCTATTTAAACTGTTCTTTACAGAGGAATATGAACAATATGGCATACATAGAAGGAAAACAATAACAAAGAGAGATGCACTTCACCGATGACATAGACTAGGATCCCAAGAAACAGCCTTTGTATTGATGTCAAATCGGTTACAATCTTCAATTCCAATGTTTCAGTTCAGCAATCATCTTCACTATTCAGCCTAACTAATCTATCACAAGCAGAGCTCCAAGGGCCAGTGAACACTATTTACAATCAGAAGTTTTAGGCTCAAATGTATTTCAAAGCTATATAAGCAACTCAACCAACAACCTCTCATCTTATACAGAAGTATTTATTGGAAGACGAGGAGGCAAGATCTAACAAAATATCTCAAAGGAAATTAATACAGATTCAAGACTTCTCGGCCTTTTGAGGGGCTCGATGGAGAAGTGTCTAGGTGTTTCATTGTATTAATTGTTTCACAATAAATATCAAAACTCGGTGGGAGCTTTGTTTGAATTTGAGGCTATGTGTATGTTTGGAGTAACTCTGCAGATATTTCTGCATTGATTTCCTTGCAGAAGTAACTCCCTGGCTGCCCTGGAGGTGAAATATGTGATTCTGCAATAAGTTCCGCTTTGGTTTGAATTCTTTGAGGCAATAGGTGGCGTTGTGGTAGCTGAGAAATCGAGTTTTCCTCAGATGAAGTGATGTAGGTATTTTCTGCCTGATAGATCTTCTTAATTCTATTTTAATTTGGGGAATTAGGCTTTTGAAATTCAATCTTAGCCGTAATCCCCAAATTCGTCTTCAATCTTCATTTTTTCCGTGCTCTGTCTTCAACAACTGATACTCTTTAACATCTTGTTTAAAAGATAGTGTCTTGTCGATGTGCAGGGCCGTGCAGGGCCTTTATAGTATCGAAGCCCATGGAACGTTGATGAAACATTTGAATGGAGCCCTGTGAATGATTTTCTTTATGGTCTGAAAGCATGGGAATCGCCAATCCCAACTTCTGGCCTTTCTTCAATATAACGATGAAAAACATTGAAAACCTACACAAAACACAAAATAATTAAGAAATCCTGCGAAAATTGGTTAAAATGCTTCAGAAGGCGGGAGAGGAGCGTGACCGTTGGACGAAATCATCTAACGGTGGAGATTTGCATAGAAGAGGCGAAAAGGAGAGCGGGGAGATGAACAAGTTGGAGTGATTTTGGACCGTCCGATCTGGACACGTGGACGAGACGGATTCAATCAGAGGATCGCAATCGGGGGTAGCGATCGAATGCGCTGATTGAAACATGTGATGCGATTATGTGTGGAACGTTGATCTAAAATTCAAATCAACGGTGGGAATTGAATCGGCCGGTTTTGAAGCGGCAGCAAGACTCGTGATCAGAGGGAATGAGGGTCGTTGGATCTCGGAAGGTGGAGAGGAGATCAACGGTGGATAACCAATCGGGGATCGGCAATCGGGGGTAGGAGGAAAAGGGTGCGATTGAAAAAATTCCGATGCGATTGCGCGATCGGGAGGGTCAAAGCGATTGAGTGCTGGCCGTTTGATTGGATTTCGATCAACGGCGGGGATCTCTTTAAAAAACGAAATGGAAGAAAGGCCCATATAATATATATAAAAAGGTCTGGCGCCCGAATGTGGGGCCGCTGGATATATGAACTATAATGGGCCCGGGGCTTAATATCTTCAAAGGAGCCAATCACAATCGGGGCGGTGGGCCTGGTCTTTCCGATCAACCCTTTTGAAAGATTGTGATGCGATTAGCACCCGGGATCTTTAACGCTGGGTCCTAGGGAAAGTTATATGGAAAGAAAAATAAAAGGGGTAGGGTTTATAATACATAGGACCCAATTGCATCGGAACTTTGGATGCGGGTCTCTTCGATCAACCCATTGTGATTTCTCCGATTGCAATTGTGCGATCGGGTCTTTTTAATCAACCCATTTTATATTTAACACGCGGTTTATAGTCTTTCAGCTTTAAACCTTGGAAAAATGGGGTTTTTTTAGGTTTTCAAAGGCAAAATGGATTGGAATAGTTAAAAAATGGGTTTTTAACTATGGCAAAGTGATTTTCATAAATGGAAGGAGAAGACTTATGAAAACAAGGGGGTTTTTTATGGAGAAAAAGGGGAGCAAATGAAAGGTTTGAGAAGGGGGAAAATGATGGTCTTTCAACAGTCTTTCACTTGGAATCAGTAGAATTTTTTAGTAAAAAAAAATGGAAATAGTAATGAATATTTTGGACAGAGGCATGAGGCCTTAAAGAGACTTCAAGAGCCAACAATTTTTAGCAATGAAATTTGTTCCTTGAAGGCTTAAAAATTCTTAGCCACCTTTTGCTATAACAAATTTTATTGGTGGCTAACAGAGTACAAAAATATAATGAATGATCAACCCAAATGACCATTGACGATGATTTTGGATTTGTTTCCCAAGCCATATGGATTGATTACTATGCCAACTCAATTGGGCTGGGTGGCATAAACTCATCCAACATAACAAATTCAGAATCACTCGTACTCTTCCTTAAGCTATATGGAGTAAAAGAGATCATGTAGCAGGTCTCTATGCTTGCAATTTTTGTCGGCGTCACAGGCGGCGGTAATGCAAAGGTTCCCATGGGAGTGGAATATTTTAAGTGTCCTACACCAATTTTTTGAAGTGCGAGTTGGGGTGCATGAACTAACAGAACAATTTTAGTTACATGGGAAGTAGAGGCAAAGAAGGATATTTGATTGATGATTGTGATGACACCTTTATGTGGAAAGGCGATCATTCTAAAATTTGTATAAACCATCGTAGTCATAGCAGATACCCATGGCCTTTCGATTAAAATATTGTAGTCAAGGGTTTTGTCAACGACCTCAAATTCAACATTCACTATTTTCCCCCTAGTTCAACATGCAGGTTATTTATAATACCGCAAGGCTTATATGTACGTCCGTCAAAATATTTCAATGTTGTTGGAGATTGAGATAAGCGCGATGAGCCAAGTGAATTCCAATAGTTTAAAGACATAATGCACGTAGATGCTCCCTCATCAATAATAGTACAATGAACAAGGTGATCGAGAAAATTTACTTGGATGGAGAATGCCAATTCTATTGGTAATTGAAGCACATAGCCCATATGATCAAATACTATGAGATTGGAATCTGTCGGATCAATTCCACCAATTGTTGACAACAAATCCTGTTTCTGGGAGGGACAATTTTGTAACACCTTAGGCACTGACATAGTTCAAGGGGATTAAGCCAAATCTTCAACTATATTATAATTTTTAGTAGCTCTGACTCGAGGATAAAATGTTGATTTATGAACGACTCCCTTTGGTGGCTTCATTGTCAATTCAGGAATAGCAAGTGGCGGTATTGATTCTGTAGACAGATTCATGGTCGAGGTAGTAGGTTGATCAGTAGCCTGACTACCATAATCTTTATTACACGTTGACACCAAAACATTAGTTGATGGCTTCGTGACGGACAACATAAGCACTTGTGAACTAGAAGCTTGATCCATAGCAACCAAATTTGTGTCCATATTCAAAAATGGATTTGTTAACATAGCTGACGCATGTGAGGTCTTAACCATTTTTGAGACTTCAGTGTGGTGAGGACAATATTGAAAAAAGTTTTCCTCATTACAGATTATGCAAGGGTAACAAGGTTTCTGATTTCCAGTTGACTGATCAGATGATCTTTCCTGCGAAGTAGAAGTTTTCTTTTTCTTTGATTTCCCTTTTTTCTTACTTCCAATTTTCTTGTCACTTTTTCCTTTGTCATATGACACAACATGGATTTTGGAAGAAGGCGTAGGATTAGATGTAATAGAGTTATGTGTGCTTTTAGTACTGATCATATCATCTCTAGCATGAGAGTCCTTTTATGGAGGAGGAATAGTAAAATTAGATTGCGGTGTATTAGGAATTTTCTCATAGAGCGTGCCGTATTGAGTATAAATCAAGTCTAAATATTGGGCATGAGAAATGACCTACTCTTTAGTGATGACGCCACCCTTAGCCACATCCTTAGTTATAGATGGTAATAGGGACTTAATGAACCACTCAACAAGGAGCTGATTAGGAACAAATGCCTTAACCATTCTACGACGATGACACCACTCATGAATATGATCAGAAAAGTGAGTAGCATTGGTATGTTTAAAATTAGTCAAGGGTTCCATTCCGGTTTCATATCCTATGGGTAACTGGAAGTGGGTCAAAAATATAGTAGCTAAGGCATTGAAACTATCAAAATAAGCTCTTGGTAACTCAATGTACCATTTTGTAGCTGGACTAGTGAGCGTACGCTAGAAAAGACGTAGTCAAACATAGTCATCATTTAGGGAGTTAGATGAACACCACAAATGATAATTAATAAAATGAGTCGAGGGGTCTTCCCTAAGGTTTCCATTGAACTTATGAATATCTGAGGGTAATCTATGAGGTATCATAGACCACCAAGGAGCATATTTGATTGGATCAATTATGAGCTGGTTTAAATCCAATAACTCTAAAGTTGCAACAAAGGACAACTATCGATTGAGGTCGGGTTGGGCATAGCCAGGGTATGATGGAATTGCTTGGGCAATAGGCATCTGAGCACCAGCATAAGGAATCTATTGCTGGTAACCCAGATAGGGGTTATTTTGATAGGCAAACGCTTGAGGATTATGTTGACCAAAACCTAGATATGTTACTTGCTGAAATGAAGGTTGTGGCATTTGCGCTTGTGGCTCCCAAGCGATTTGTCCACCAATTTTATAAACCAAATTAGGATTAGCTTGGATTCGGTTGAGGATAAGTATAACCTGGTTGTGGCTCTTAAATCACATAATATGGTATTCTAGCTTGCGAATAAATCATTCTGAATACAGGTGGTTGTTGTAAACCAGCTAAAGGAGTTGGAGTTTGAGGGCCCAATACTTGAGGGTATTGAGTTGAAGTACTTGCATGAGATGGTTGAGGTACAAAAATTTGAGTCTGTAACAGGGGTAAAGATGTATTAAAAAGTGGAGTTGATGTGGGTGCAACACATTGAACTGGTTGATACGAGTGTACAACCGTTTGTGGTTGGATAGGCACAGTGGGATGCCATTGACAAAAAATCATTCCGACATTAGGATGACCAAATAACGATGGAGTACTGTCGAAGTGGGTGACCATAGGTCCCCCCCCAACATGAGGAGTATAATAATAAGGGAAATATTGTTCTCCAAATGTAGGGATTCTAGTCGAGATTGTACTGGATGGAAGATACCTAGATGGACCAACTTGATATTTCCCTGATTATGTGTATATAGGTTCAAGTTGTTCAGTAATCACTATATATTTACCAGTTAGAATACCAGACGATGTAATTGGGGAAGTTAATGGGTTTGATGGTGCACTAGAGAAGGTTCCAAATAAATATTGGTAACCAGGTGGGATGGAAGGGCCACCATATAAATGTGACTCTGGTGTAGTCGTGAACATTGACGGGGTAGCAAGAGCAGGTGCTGTCACAATTGGAACAGATGGTCTAGCTGAAGATGTTGGCTCACGCATGGTTTTTTGACCAAATTTATACCCTATTGGATCTACGGGAACTCTAATAGACATAGGATCAACAAAAGTAGAGGTAGGTGATTAAGGAAAGGACTTGTACAGGTAAAGCTCCACCCTAAAATGAGTTGGAGTTCAAAGTGTTTTGTCTTGTGGTATTTCTTCAATCAAAATTAAATCAGGTGGAAGGATTTCACCGTTAGTCCAAAATTATATTTTAGGAGGTTGACTACGCAATATGGGAGACTCAATGGCTACAATAGATTGTGGGGTGACCGATACAGAAAAAAATTATGGTCGTTCAACTTCAGGATGCAGGTTTTCTAGAAAAAAAGAGAGAATATCTGGATAAACTTCCAATTGAACAATGTCAGGTTCAGGAGGTATGGTTTCACTGATTGGATGGATTGTGACCACGGGTAACTGTGAGTACTCTGTCTCGACAATAGTAGGTGAACCCAGATTTGTAGAAATAGATTGTTCTGACTCTGGTACATGTGAGGACGATCTCGCACCAGATGTACTAATAGTACTAGTTTCGGTAGAGCAATGTCACCTTAGCCAACCAGAAGTAGTTTCCACTGGTAAAGGTGGTTTCATTGCTATTCTACGTGAACGACAGGGAAAGGGATGTTCTTCTTCCATGAAGACTGATTTATTTTATGAAAAAGAAAATAAAGAAAAAAAAGGGTAATTCTAGGCAAAAGGTTTACCAAGAAATTGTGAACTGCAAAATACCTCCTGGCGAACTAAGAACTATGGGTAGAAAATATCCCCGAATGTTGTGTTTGGTGTATCACAATTTACAAGACGGCTGACTTGGTTCACTATTGATTGATAGAAACCTAAATTTTTTCTCCCAAATATACCTGAAGGTACATGGAGGCCCAAGTCTGTGTTAGCGCTGTCTAATGCAAAACCACACAGTGAGAGCACCCCTTTATACTTGTCGTAGTAGAACACCGCCCGATATACCTGAATGTACATGGACGAGCTCTGATATACTTATGTACATGGAGTGAGGTATCACACTCGGAATGTATCATAGACAATTAACGACAGCTGCTATGTTTAACAACATCAGAACACGTCTCTAGCCTAGACCTTCTAAATGTTATTGTTATGGTTCAAATGCTTTTTTAGGTAAATTGACGTAAATTTTAGGTTGACCTTGTTTATCAATTTTCGTTTTAAGGTTCACCACAATGATGTGATAGAAATTCCTAAAATGGAAATTGAAATGATAAGAAAACTTTTCAATTTTAGCTTTATCAATGAAAATCCTAGCTACTAAGGAGAAAGAGAAATTAGTTTTGAGAGCAAAAAACAAAGAGAACAAACTAATATGCAGCTTTCCTAACTTGTTCCTATGCAAAACACACAATTCACTATATGCAAATGCAGGTTTTTCTTTTCAAACCCCTTAATGTGAATGAAAAAAGGAAACTATATGCATCAAATGAACAAAAAACAAATGCTTTCTTCTTTGAGAAATGAGGAATTTAACAACAATTTATCTTTTAAGAAAAAAAAGAATGGAACTACAATTTTTCCTAAAGGAAAATAAGAATTTAAAGAAAATTTCCTTTACAAAAAAAAAAGGATCTAATGCAGAAATAAAACACTTTGAATTTTCTTTGTCAATGATAAAGAAAAACACTTAACGAGACATTGAAAAAACGTACTTTTCAAAGGAGGAAGAATTAGGAAAATTAATTGGTCTCTATGAGGTATTAGACAATTTAAAACATAGAAAAAAAATGGTTGAGAATGATGGAAATGAAAAATTAAATGGAATTTGGTTGGCTAAGGGGGAAACTAAGTCTCTAAGGGTAGACAGTGCATTTTAATGCACCCTTGATTGGGAGACAGTGCACTGCAGTGCACTGTGTCTTGACCAACAGTGCATTGGGTGCAACAGAGATTGAAAATTCAAGCTACACAACACACTTATAATGAAATTATTTGATTCAAAAGTATAATAACTGAAATTAGATGCTACTGGGTGGATAATCAGAGGAAAAAAACACCAGGAATGAAAGGAAACTCCTTAGAGGAGTCGCCAATTTGTTATGCATAATTATGATCTACGGAAAAATAAATTCTCTAAATGTGGTGCTATGAATTTAGAACAACAGATTAAGGACTTTTCTATCACTTTCTTTAAGAGTAAATAGACATACAGAAATATAGAAGAACCTACTTGTGATCTAAGCGCTTGCTATTATCCTTCTATCGTTTTTTCTGTAGGCTCCAATCTAACTTAGATCGTTGTATTTATTCCTGCAAGTAAAAACAAAGAACAAAAAAAAATTTGCAATATATAGATGCCTAATTATCTTAATTGGTTAAATTGATTAAACATGAAATATATATATCATTCAAGAGTCCATTGCATGAGAAATAGAAACATAAATAGATACACATATGAGAAAATAACCAGCAATATTTATTAAAGAGTAGAAGGGGGAGGTTACAACCAATGATCAATTTGATGTCACCAACTCCAGCATCATCCTAGCCTCATCAAAATCAACATCTCACCAGCATCCGATATCACTTCTATCACTCTCTCAATTGAGAATCCAACAACATTTCTCTACCAAAATTATTCCTTCCCTAGCACTAGGATCTGTCCTCAATTTATAGGGAAACTTATAGTAGTTTCTCAATCAATGAATTTCTAATAATAGGCAAGACATGTTCCCAAGCTCAAAGGTGTTAGATGGACACTTGGATTTGAATTTTGACACATATGTACTCTTCCAGAAGGCACTGGCCATGTGGAGATTCCGGAACAATGATAATTTCAATCCCATTTGACCAACACACACTTGAATGTTGGGGAGTGCATTGCACCGCACCCTTGAATAGAGAGAGCTACATATGTACCACAGTTAGTCCCTTGACAGGTAACATTGGTGAGCTCATAAGTGACATAAAATATACTTCAAGCCTTCAAAATATTGCAGTAGAATTCATGAATGATTTGTTTTTGTCTTAGGGCATGTAGCAAATGAAATGATAGGGGATGATAGACCCTATTTCATTGGCCTTGGGGATGATGTCTAGTTTGACCAGGTCATGAGGGATGATACCCAAATTGACCTATAACAACACTAACATTATCCAAGGTATTAAAGAGATTTCCTCGAACCTTTGATAGGAGGAATACCTATAGTAGTCATTAGAGAAGCATCTAGAGTATGGCCTCGATGAGAGACTCTTGCAGAATCATGTGAAAGAATAGGAATAGTTGGATGAGAAATGGAAAACACTGCCAGCATGGTCTCAGGGGTAGATTATACTTATATCAATTTTAGGCCCAAAGATAATTATGGATGAAAACCACGATCCTTTGTTATTTATTTCAAAGGGGGAGAGTATGAATACATTAAAAATAAACTTTGAGTAGGAGTAGGAGTATTGGAAGACAAAGTATAGAAGTAACAAAGAAGGTATGTCCTCTATAGAATTTCAAGGGGAGTTTGGAGTTTTGACCTATTTCCATCAATGGCTGTCAATGTCTAGTGGTATTTACATCAAGGGGGATATGGTTTCAGATAGTGTTTTCATTGATGAAAATAAGTATAATTGATGTCAAAGGGAGTGGCTAAGGAAGCAACATTGTCATCTATGAAGAAATATGTCAGTGTGCTCTCGTGTATGTTATCATCAAATTAGTTTGGATTTATTGAGTTTTTTATGAGGTTATGTTGTCTTAATGATCCTATGGATAGTATGGTTCGATAGCCTTCTTCGAGAAATTTCCATGACAATATATCAAACTCTAAAAAACACCTCTTGGATGAGAAGTTATGGCCATTTGAAAAAAAAAATAGTAGAGGACCCAAACTATGGGGAAAAAACCCAAATCACCAAATTCATTAAAGAGTGTCCATTTTAAGGGCAGATCAATCGGTAAATCACCTAATCGATGGTGAGTAGTGGTGAAATTTGCACAAACTTTAATAATGTTAAATTTTGAGAAAGTATTCTTCAATCATACGTCTCTAATATTCAGATGAGGAGTTGGGCAAACATATATATGCTTAACTTGTTTTAATGTTATCTAGGAGTATTGGCTCATACTACAGTGACACGTGGATATTTTCATGGGATGCCACGTGATATGATGACATCATTATCACGTAAGCATGTAAAGTACCATTAAGCCCCTGGGAGCGGGTCATGTGGCATGGTCATGTGGATTATCAGAAATTATGCCCAAAATCTAGGGTGAAAGAAAATAGCACAATTTTGATGGTCATATGGTAGGCTTACTATTTAAATCTATATTTTGTTGCTCATCCACCAACTCCTGGTCAACTTATATGAATTTTTTTCTATCAAATACAATTATAAATACACATGCCATGGAAGAGTATGGAAACAAACTCGTGCAAGAGTAATGGAAAGCATTACATGTTCTACGATCACTAGTTCTGAGTTGAATATTGGTTTGAGTCTATTTATTTGAGGTTTGGTTGCAAATAATAGGGAGGGAAAGATTTGAATATTGAGTGTTTAGAAAAAAATTAATGTTGGTCAAGCTCCACCATTTTTATTTTTTCTTGGATGGAGGATTGTGGTTTAATTTCACTGTTATGTGAGTGGTTGAGCTCCACCATTTTTTATTGTTCTTGAACATACTATTATGGTTCAATCTTGCTATTGTTTTACTGGTTGCGTTTTTTCTTGGATCGAGAAGTTCATGATGAAGTCTCATTGTTATTTGGGTTCCACGGTTATTTTATTGAAGGGATAAGGTTGAGCCCCATTGTTGTTTGAGTGGTTGATTTCCATGGTTTTTTGATTGAAGGACTGAGGCAAAGTTCCACTTTTATTTGAGTGGTCGAGTTTTTTCTTGTACATAGAGGTTTGTGGTCGAGTCTCATTGTTGGTTGAGTGGTCAAATTCCATTATGTTTTTACTAAAGGATTGAGGTTGAGTATAACTATTGTTTGAGTGGTCGAGTTCCACTGTGGTTTGATTGAAGGGACGAGATGGAGTCTCATTGTTGGTTGAGTGGCTAGGTTACATTTATTGTTAATAATTGACAATAGGTTTGTAGTTGAGTGCCTCCATTGTGCATTTGATAAAGAGGATGAGGCTGAGATCCACTGTATGTCTGACAGTTTGACAAAAGAAAGCCCGAGGCAAAGATTTATTCTTTGCTTATTTTAATAAAGAAGCCCAAGGCTGAGATTTATTATTTGTTTGTTTGAAAAAATAAGATTGACATCAATATCCATTGTTTGTTTTATCATTTGACACCATGGTTGAGCTCTACTATTGCACAAGTGAAATCAGTAAACATGTAGTCGATCAGTAACATCAGGGTTTCACTCAAAGAACCTCTGACATATCACGTGAATTCATGGGATACTAAACAATACCCTTAATTTGATTACATATTGGAAAATAACTCTAAAAATCACATTATTTAAACCCCTACCAATATGAACCCAATACACATTCCCAATTTAAGAAACCCATTTCTTACACTATATATTGTAGATATCCTTTTTTCATTGACATTTTTTTATACCCATTTATATTATTTTCATTAACTTTGAGCTCCATATTTTATACCTTCCAATATAAAAACCCTTTACCCCCTATATATCCCCCAATATGAATGTATGTGGTATGGTATTTCTCCCCTAGTGAAGCCCTTGTGAGCTTTAGTTGTTGACACACACACACACACAAGCACACACAGATATATATATATATATATATATATATACCTGTGTGTTCTTGTGTGTGTGTGTGTGTAAGGTTGTGTCCAAGTGTTTGTTTGAGATCGTTTCGAGATTTTGCTTGACTGGGATCATTGGTGGCCAAGTTACACCATTTTCCAAGAGAGATACAACCATGTTTAAGCTCCACCATTGATATCGTGGCAAATATTCATTGTAACCCCTAACAATAATCATTAGATTTGATTGAGTTTATTTGTTATTGAATGGTTTCATTGGCATTAAATGAACATGGGGTCGGACCCCACTCCTCTTCCTTGAGGTATAATATTTAAAATTCAGTGATATAATAAGAAATGACTGAGAGAAAAATGATTAATGGGTTTGGATAATGTAGTTGAGGTCACTAGTTCAAACCCTGACAGTCATCAAGTATAGAAAAATATTTTTTTATTTTTTCCTAAGACTTACATTTTGTAGAATGATTAAGAAGTCAAAAGTGTATATTTTGAAAAAACACCGCCGAGAATTCGCCATTTTTTATAGTGTGCCCTGAAATGGTCATTCTATAGAATGGTTAAATTAATACTTGATTTATAAGGTTTTTGGGGGTTTCTAGGCTCATTACTAAGCCGAATTGGATTCCAAAAGAAACATGATGATCGGGGTTTAGCTGTGAACACATATGAAGGAATAGAATCCTTGATGAGGCATTTTTTATGAAAAGAATCATTGTTATTTGTTTTGGAAGTGTGTGAGTAGTTTACAATTGGTTTTGGTTACATAGAAAGAATAGGTTTCAAGAAAGGTTTCATGTGACCAAATTAGTGAACTGGATGGAACAAATAATGGAAAATATATGATAGGTTATTGACAGTAGTATGACAATAGAAGTTTATTTAGTTGAAGATTTATATTGATTGAAGAGAATGTGGATCTAGTTTGAAATATTATGAAAATTTGTCCATTAGAAGTTTAATAAGGGGTATATGCCTCCATTGAGGTTAGTGTATCAATTAGGTTGAAGCCTACAACAAGTTGAATATTTCCAATTTCTGAGGTTGGTGCCTCAATTATGTTTTGTCCTATTGTAAGTAGTTGCTTGCATGTTTTTGAGGTTAATGCCTCAATCAGGTTGTAGCCTATTGTAAGTTGTTTCTTGCATATTTTAGGGATGGGTGCCTCTAGTAGGTCGGTGCATACAATTATATGTAATGAATTAAATAAGAAGAAGAAGAATTTGTGGTTTTCTCCCATATGTGTTTCCACATAAAACTTGTGTTCAATTGTGTTGATTTGATGATGGCATCATGATGGATTTTTTTGTTCATTATTACACTGCAAATGGATATGGTACATTGTTACATATTTTTCTATTGGTAAAATATGTTGAAATTTTAAAATTCCCACCACATTAATTCACACCCTCCCTATTAGTGCGATATTGGGTCTAACACTAATCTAGAAGATCAAAAGTATATTTCCATTATAGCTAGTTTAAACAAGAAAATAAACATTGATAAAATAAGAAATGGACTCCCAGAAGATTTATAATGTAAAAATGTGTTGGATAAATCCTAAAATTTAATGGGATGAAATAATTTGTCATATTTGTGATAATAAGAGGGTGAAGGTCGAAACACAATGTCTTTTAAAATGTCATTCATATTCCCAATTATATCAATTAAAAAATATTTATAGGACTATCAATCTTCTTATTAGGATGGGATGTTGCATAAGCGCAAATTCACACTTAAGGAAAATATACAAAAAAGGAATAGAACACATGTTAAGGAAGGGGTGTTATTTCATATAGTGCATGGCAGTTAAGCTCATCCAAGCTAGAGAAAGGAAACGATGCGAAGGATGATGGTTAATATTTTTTGTCTAGAGGGAGGTTGGTGTAGTGATAATAGGGGAATGTTGGTGATCCCATCCAAGTGAATGCATGAAGATGGGTTACACTTTTGGGCCAAATGTGGCGGTAAAATTTTAAAATTTGACTTTTTTTATCAAATTGAAGCCCTCAAAATTCATGAGCACTATTAATTTTGATTCGGACTAAAAAGACAATTTGTGGAGAATTATGTTTTTATCCTAATGATATTTTTTGCAAACAAATTTACTGTCATATAATTTTTCAATTTTCCATTAAATAAAATTATTTTCCTTGGAAATTTTCACACATCTTAAGAGGTATGTGGTTGTTCATGTAGCTTAACTTAGTCTAAAATGTGTAATTTTTAATATATATATATATATATATATATATATATATATATATATATATATATATATATATATATATATATATATATATATATATATATATATATATATATATATATATATATATATATATATATACTATGCGAATATCTGAACTAGTGAAAAGAAAGCATCATTCCAGGGGGAGATCAGTCTACAAAGATTGTCACAAAAGAGCCAGAGCAAGTAAGCAGTGCATGGAACAGGTCCTCAAGATCAGAGTATAATGGAAAAGGTTTGGAAAACACAATAGGACATGTGCAACCCTTTGCCATTGATGTCAAAGCGGGAGGAAAAGAAAGAAAAAGAAGATAGGTAGAGGAAGACTTGGAGGAAGCATTAGATTATTGGTGGATGTGTTGCCATCAATGCCAAAGGGGGAGACTGTGGGTTGTCACAATTTGTGGAGAATTATGTTTTTATCCTAATGATATTTTTTGCAAAAAAATTTACTATCATATAATTTTTCAATTTTCCATTAAATAAGATTCTTTTCCTTGCAAATTTTCACACATCTTAAGAGGTATGTGGTTGTTCATGTAGCCTAACTTAGTCTAAAATGTGTAATTTTTAATATATATATATATATATATATATATATATATATATATATATATATATATATGATCATGATGTACACAGAGATAAATAAATTTTCATATCAAAATTTTAATTTTTTATGCAAATTATAATTTTTTTTATTTTTCAAAGTTGGAAAAGTAATATTTCAATTTCATTTAGCAGACGTGTTTTTGCATAATATTTTTTTCAACTATTTAAACAAATTGAAAAACCAAGAGTACCCTTTTGAAGAGGACTCGTGAAAAAATATAGTGGTATTTTTTGAAAAAAAATTTGTTGTGTATATTTTATGTCATTGATTTTTTATTCAACCCCCTTGAAACTATCCAAAAAAATTCAAGCATTACGTTTAAAATAAATGACATAAAAATATCATATGTATTCAAAAGTGTCAAAATCATATGACATTGGATTGATGATTCTTTCACAAATCCAACATGATCAACTACACCACTTAAGGACAAATCCTACTCTAAATCCGCTAGGGTACAAGATGGTGTTGGAGAGAAATCTGCAGAAGGGGTGCTAAAACTAAGATTTCTAGGACCTCAATAGCTCAATCAAGCACTTGAGGTCTAAATTCAAAATAGCTCGATCGAAGATAAAGAAACCCTTGATCAATCCATAAACACAGTTAATCAGTGGCTAAATTTATCTTATAGCTTGATAAAGCCATTTAAAAAGTAACCACACACCAACCATGCACTACATAGTTGGGTTTTGAATAAGAAATAAGGGCCTAATTGAGCCCTAGCACTTTATCTAGCCCTAATTCTCAATTGATCCACAAATTTTGATCATTCCCTAACTCTCGATCAGTATCCTAACTTGGGTTACAAAAGAGTTGAATCAATGGTTTTTTTAAATTCTCGATCGAGTTGTAGAAATTCATTGTAGATTCAAATTGCTAGTTGTAATTTGCTAAAAAAATATACTTTAATCTACTATACCAATGGTGGAAACAAATTTAAGAGATCACGAAATCAGGAAGCATACAAGAGAAATAATTCAATCAACACATTACACAATCATATCGTGGGTAAAGCCACAACTAAAAACCTTGCTAACTATATAGTGCATTAGTGAGAAAATATGAGAATATGGAAGTGCTTTTCTCAAGCCCGATAAACCTCTACAATATCTCTATCTGTCTCACTACTTCATAGATAAGCCTAGGCCAATAATTAACGAAATTTTGGCTTGCCAAAGTCCTTATTTATTTTCATTTTAACCTTGTGAATTATCCCTTATTAGTTAGGGAAATCCTCAATTGGAATTCTGAAATACATCATAGTACTTCCTCTGACTACATGCACCACTTGTAAAATTTGATGATTATACAAATGATAGTACATTGCCCTTGAAATCCAATATCAAATGGGTAACTCTCATATCACACATGCATGAGTTATTTATGGCTGATTTTCAATTCTCTCGTTGATAACTGAGTGTGGTTCAAATTCCACTTCCACACTTTGGCCTTCCACTAGTTCCTCCAACAGTTGGAACTAGTTAAACTGATTTTAACTCAAATAAATTGAATTAATTAATTACAACTAAAAACAAACTCAACCAATGCTCCTAAAAAGTATGAACCACTCTACATGACTCAAGTTATACCCTCAACTTGAATTAACTAAACCAACTAAGTCAAACTAACTCAGTTAACTCGTACAAGGTTTCATGAGATGTGGCTTCTAATTTAATTCAAGGGAAAATAAAAGTATAATATTTCATGGTGCCATTTTCAACATGAGCTATGTTTAAGCCTTTAAGTAGCTCGATCAAGCGATTAAAAATTGCTCAACCGAGCACTTAAAAAAGCCTAATCAAGCTTCCTTTTTTCACCAAAAGCTGACCTTGCTTTTCCAAAAAATGTAAGAGAGATCCATGCATAGACCCATCCATCATAGTTTTACGTGGAAGTAATCTTCTTATTTTGGCATGCAAAAAAAGGAAACCCAATGTTTGTCTTTGGTAGAGGCATATAGTTTCCGCAAGACTCTCAAGGCCTGGTTCCCTTCTTCACCAACTAAATTAGTCTTAATTTTATTATTTTTCTCTCTTTCTTGTGTTTTTTGTGTGTGATTTTATTTATTTTTTCTTTAATATAGTTATTTTCATTGGTATTTATCTATGTTTTGTGGGTCTCTTCTCCAACAAGGGAGGTTTACTCTCTCTCGTTCTTGGTGAAGGAAGTGGGGGGTGGGGGATAATATAGGTCAAGTTGTTTATATGAACTTCTATTAGTTGGATGAACCCTTTGTTCCTGGAAAGCCTCCCCTAATCCCATAGTCATAAAAGAGGACTTAGTTTTGGAGGCAAACAATCATGCTAAGGAGTTTCAATCACCAATTTACTAGGCTCCTCAACATAAGTTTACTTTGATTATAGTTGTTTATGGATTCAATCCATTTTCATTATCTATATCTTCTAATTCCATTAGGATTGTTTCTTATTTATGGTTATGTTATACACTTGTTAGAACTATGGACATCTACATATCATATACTTATAGTTATATTAAATTGGTAAGAACCAAAATGCTACATTATGACTCTTTATGGTTTGATTTCCATTTTGGAAGTGTACCAATAGTGGTTTTTATAATATTTGTTGTATCATACTAATATAGATAAATATATCTTATAAAAAAACCACTATCAATCTTCATAACTTATTAATTCATCAAAGCTATGGAGATTTAAGGAAATTATATTCAATCATTTTTATCATAATAATAAACTGTTAAAGAAAACCAAACAATTCTTTACCATATCTATAAGGTATTTTTGGTGGTTTCTCATAGGAAAGGTTATCAAAAAACACTACTATGAGTTGCAAATAGTTTAACAAACAAATTATGAGTAAGTTCTAAATTAAACCTTAGAGTGACTAAACATTCATATGTTATTCTAACAAATATGAAAAATAACAACAAAAAAACTCTAAAAATATAAAACATATAACATGTAGTATAACTCCAAATAAAATGCCAAGGATGAATTTATTAAATTGGGATCACGGGTGGGAAGATTTTTTTAATTGTGATTCCATAGATCTCCTTATTGGGAGGGTTCATTAAGAATATTTTACTTGAAAACTAATTTTCCCTCTCTCCAAAAGGGTAATCAAGACAAAAGAGAAAAAATAGAACAAAATGGTTGAGCTCAACTAGTGAGGAGAGATCAAATTTCATAAAATCATAGGTTTTATTATGAAAATGGGCATGGTGAATGAGAAAGAAAACCTCTCATATTTTTAACAAAATGGTTGTTAGATTCAATAAAGGTCAAATATTAAAAAAAATGTTGGACCAAATCAAAATATAAATAATTTTAATATTTAATTATTTTTGTGAGAGTAAAATGTCAAAAAATATGCTTAAGGTGTTGATCAGTGGTTGTCATTGATGTCAACCCAAGGAGCACTAGGGGCTACCCTGATATTGCATACGGATTTTGACTTGACAACTTACACTATTCTGAGTCAAGGATATTTTGGATGGTTTCTACCTGTCGAGATGTTTCTGTTAATATATGGCATGTCATGTAATTCTTTATGGTTTGAGAGATATTCGTGTTTGAAGTTAGTAACCCCAGTTAGTGGGCTAAAACCACATGGGGTTGTGGCATGACACTAATCATTGGTTGTGGTCATTAAATTGTCAATAATTAATAATTTTTTTAAGCTCCTAAAATATCTCCAACGTTCACTTGTTGAATACCCTCTCAACCTAATCATTTATATAAATTTTGACCCTCATATCCTCCTTGTCTAAGGATTTCTCTACTTATAACAGATCATCATGGAATTTTTGCTATATCGTTTTTTCTATGAGGCTTCAAATGCCGAAACTAAAACCCATTTTGGTGAAATATTGATGAAGCTTGGTCCGAATGTTGAATATTGGTGCACTATATTTTCAGAGATTTATCTGAGGAAGTTAGGGTTTTTGCAGGCTCCCGAATTTCATGTCAAACTTGGGAAAATTGTCATAAATTTCACTCTAAGTTTTGGATTCAAATTTTGTAAAAATTGACAGAAAGAGGACGGTATATAGTTTGTTTTTTATCATTTTCAGGACCAAAGGTTGAAATAGTGACACATGGGACTTCGTACAATTTCGCCCTATTAAACTAAGTCTATAATGAGGTCATCGTAATAGATTGGGTATGACTATTTCTTGAAGCATCCAATGTTGATCAGACCTACGGGGTTTGAAAGAGGGCCTAGAGGGCTACCACAGGATGAAATTTCAAACCTTGGAGATGTGAAATTACATATATACAGTAGATTCAATATCGAGCTTCTAGAAGACTAGAAAAATTATCCATTCAAGGATCACTACAGTAAAGACCACACAAAAACAGTCAAGGGTATGTATATTACAACAAGGTATGTATGATTAGTGTTTGAATTTTAATTTGAATATAATCTCTAACATGTATTTTTGCAGGAGAGTGTAAGTATTTTGTACGTATGTTTGATTGTGTTTTGGTCATAAATGTTGAATGTATTTACATTTGAATTTTGAATATTTCTCTGACATATGGTTTGCAGGACAGTCTAAGTATTTTGTTTGTATGTATTTAATGTGCAGAAAAGAGGACACAATAGGAAAACTCAGACACATACTCAAAGAAAAATGCAACACCAAAGTACCATTACTTGAAGCAAGCACAAAAATACCTTAGTATTTGCTAGTGTTCAAATAAGTTGTGTCAAGTCAAGTATCAGGTCGTGTGTGTTGGGGTTCCCATGTTTTGGCAGATTTGGCAATACCAAAAGATGAGACAACATCAAACCACTTTGGGGCCCTAGGATATAGCCCTCCTGGACCCAGAGAGGGATCTCTCCAAATAGAGCAAATAATGGTGTATCTTTGAAGCTCAAAAATAAGATGTTAGGCTAGTTATGAAGCACAGAGGGGGGTTTTAAATAATTTGGTTGAAGGATTTCCGGGTTGGTTAAGAGATCATGGACTGGGAAAGCAATGGAAAGAAAGGAACAAAACAGCAGGCTGTTTCAGCAAAGAGGATAGGCCGAGACAGTGCCATCCATTAGGCTATGGAGTCATAAAAGGAAATTACTTGCATCCACTAGCCAAGGCTTTCAAAGGGAAAGTCATCTACACTAAAGGATCTTTTAGGCAGATAGTGGAGTGGAACATTAAGGAGGAAAGTGAAATAAGGAAAGCAACTGAATTTCTATCTATAGATCAGGTCAGAGGTCATTTAACTCCAGACCTGCTTGGACATACTCAAAGGCAGCTCTCAAAGAGACAAAGGGGCTGCTTATAGATCAGACCAGAGGTATTTTAACTCCAGGTCTGCTTTAGCAACTCCAAGGGAAAACAAAGATAAGATAAACGAAGGGATCTTAGAAAGGTAAGCTGGTCGTGCAAGGATCCTAGTGGACAGGGCTAACACTTATCCCCAGTGTTCCCAAACTTTCCAGCTTTATACCCCTCAAGAACATCTAAGAACAGCTTCAACCAATTCATACATCAGCCAGCAGGCAATAACATCCACTGCGCTGGTTAAATCAACTGAACTCGCTCTTAGACATCACATAGGGCGGAAAACATAAAGGTAGGGAGAGCAGACAGCATAGGGCACCTAACAAGGGTGAATCCTATACCATTATTCTGATGCCTACCAGAAGAACATGAAACAATGTGAAAATGTAATAAACAGAGTAAGAAAACATCACCAATAGTAATAGACCAGGATCCTGTGAAATGTGCTTTGATTAATTGATGCAAAACCAGTCATGTAAAATAAGCTCAATGGCTAATACAGTCCAGACTTTCTCCTCCCAGCCTATTACATACAACTACTCTGCTACTCCCTCCCACGACTGTTCTAACAGTCGAATGAATCCCTCTAACAGCAGATGCCCAGCAAGGCAACAACAACCTTTACATTATGTTCTCGGGGATCTTTTATAGGAGAATAGGAAGAAGTAGTGGTAGGATATACAATAAATGAATCTCATTAAGACAGAATCAGAGGAAGTGTCCACGCCCATACTGCTTAATGGCTCTGTGGCTCTGTATGTACTTTGTAATCTGGTTCGGAGATCTCTGTCAGGCCGGAAATTGACCTCGGATATTTCTTTGGAGTCCTTTATGGAGCTTGGAGCTCTGTGCTGCCATTCTAAATAAATGAACTGGATGGAAGTCTGCAAGGCCCTCCATGCTTCTTTAATGCTTCCTGACTGTCTGAGCTGAGCTTCAGTCAGTGTATTTAATTGTCTCAGGGCTCGAGAAGGCATGGAGGACGCTGTGGGAAGGTGTACCTCTGGAGGAAAATGTCATGCTGTTAGGTAGCGCAATTATGGCGTTGCTGGTGCGCTCTTAATCTTCAAAATGTGCTTGAAGCCTTTGACTTGCGGGGTTAACCATTAATCTTCAATTACCGGCTCAAATCCCTTCTGATCCGGTCTCTGCTGCTTTGATGGCTGGTTGGAAAGGCCTCTCTGTACTATCTGCATACTGAAATAACTCTATTACACACCGGGTAGTGGCGACGGAGAAATGCTGTAGAGGCGGAGGAATGGTGGCGGAAGAGCGGAGAAATGACAGTGTAGAACCCAAAACTTAGTGTCGGGCCGAAATACAAAGGAAATGACAGAAAACAATGGAGTGGAGGCCGTGGAGGTGGGACCCAGCGGAGGCAGAGGGCGATTAAACTAAAACCGTTAGATCTTAAACCCAACGGACGGTGGAGATGTAATCGGAGGCTTACAATCATAGGACGGGAGGCAGGACTTACGATTGCGATCGGAGGGGCGATGCGATTGAGCGCTGGCCTTCAGATCATGAAACAGATGGACGGTCAGGATTGAATCGGGAGACAGCGGGAAGGGGATGTGATTAGCGCCAGGCCATTCGATCGGCGGGAAAATGGACGGCTGCGATCAAATCGGGAGATAGAGGAAAGGACTGCGATCGGAGGAAATGGGAGTGCGATGGCCGTCAGATCTGTGGAAGGATGAATGGTCGGGATTGAATCAGAGGACGGAGGGAAGAGCATGCGATTGATGATCGAGAGGGGAAATGCGATTAAGCGATGACCGTCGGATCGCGGGTTGAATGGACGGCAGAGATTTAATCGGGGGGAACGCGGAAAGACTTGAGATTGCGATCGGAGGGGAAATGCGATTGTGCACTGGCCGTCGGATCAGAAGGGAGATGGATGGTCTAGATCAAATTGGAATATTTCAATCGGGGTTGCGCCAATGTGACTTGCGATTGCGATCGGAGAGATGGGTGTGATTGAGCGCTGGCCGTTCGATCGTGGGAGGAACAAATGGCTGTGATTGAATTGGAGCATCGCAATCGGGAGTCAGAGGAAAAGGCTTGCGATTGACCGGAGGCTGTTGCGATTAAGCGCTGACCGTTGGATCGGCTGGGAGATGGACGGCTAGGATATGATCGGAGGATCGCAATCGGAGCGCGATGCGATCAATCGGGGGGTGTCACTTGAGTGTTTCGATTGCGATTGACCGGGGGTTTGCTCATTGGCGCTCCGCTGTCAGATCTCGTGATAGATCGACGGCCCAAAACGCGTCGCGGGACTTATTATAATAAAACACTCGCATCGGCTATTTTCAATATTACACAGGGTTTTCGCACCCGCCCGGCTTCCGATTGCGATTAGCGCCTGGGACTTAAGCGCTTGGTCCCAGCGTGGGGTCATATGTGGGGAAGTGGTTAGAAGGGGCTGGCAGAAAGGGGCTAGGCCTTATAATAAGGTCGGAAGTGGGTTTTGTTTTTGCCCATTTTAACGGATTTTAGGGTTGGGGAAGGGGAACGATAGAGAGATAAAGGGGGAAGAAGGGAAAACAAAGGGTAGGGGAAGAAATTAAAGGGGATTTTGGGAGGATTTGAGGGGTAAATGGGGAAATAAGGGGGAATAAAGGGGAGAGAAAACAAAGGCTTTGGGGGATGAAATAAGAGGGAAAGAGGGGGCCTTTGGGCATTTCTTCACATAGCAGAGAGGCTTTATAAGGGGAATCAGCAGAGGGGATTTGATCAAAGGATAAAAGGCACATAGAGGCTTCAAGGAGACTGTGTTTTCAGAGGAAATGCATTCCTTGAAGACTCAACAACAATTTAGCCCCCTATTTGCTTGTCAAAAATTTCATAGGGGGGCTAACAGTGGCTCCACATGGGGATGGCTTCTTCTTGAAGGAGTCAAGAATTCAGAAATTGATCTCTTGGTGTAGGCCAGATGCCTGCTGCTACAAGCCATCTTTCTTCTTTCTTTAGATCAGCTGCCACACACTGTGAAGACAACATATCAGCAGTACAATTCTTCCAAACAACTACCTACCCACACTATAGTCCTAACATTTTTTCTTCTTGGGTGCATTTGGACTTGCAGACCCTTTAACATCATCAATTTTTATAAACAGGAAAAATAAACCTAGTCTACGTCTACCCTTATTGCTCCATGAGACCAGATTAGACTTTTGGTCTCACATGTTTCTCTACCTACACTACTACCTGCTAGGATTAGACTGTCTAGCAGGTTTCTTCTCTACCTTCTAAGACGGAAATTTAAACAAATAATCTACCTGCTCATAGGCTGAGCTTTATTGAGCTTCCTACCTACCCTACTCTAACTGGAATATTTACAATCTAGATTACAAACATGGTCTTCCAATGTAACCAGTCCATCAAGTGATCCCATGGCTGGTCCTTCTTGCTCAACTCCTTGAGAAGGCTGGATAGGCAGGGCAGCTCCCACTCTTTTTGTTCAAAAACAGCAGCTTTGAAAAATTTTCTTCCTGTCTGCATCATGCTGCTCAAAAATACCTTTGATCCTTCTTCAAATGTATGCAGGAAATGTTCATAAGGATCATGAAAAGATACCTGGCTGCAAATGTCTGGCAGGCTGGCTTCGACCAGGATCTCTTCTTCTTCCACTGGATCAAGAAGAAGACTCTCGAGAGAGAGAGAATCTCCCTCATCTTCTGAACTGGAGGACTCATCGTATATTGGGGTTGAGTCCTCTCGGAGCTTCGATATGTTCTGCTCTGGTGTGTTAAGCTTCGTGAAAAGGTCCATGTATTCTCAAGCAGGGGCTTGTTCCATTACTTCCCCTTTTTCAAGAGGATGCTCTTTGCTTTCATCCTGCTCGAGAACTTCTTCTTCGCTTTCCTCCTCATCTTCTGAAAGGAAAGGCTGCTGGTGTCCAGTCTCACTGATGATTTGAGGTAAAGCAGAATTAAGATTGAATGAATCTTCATCTGCTATTATACTATCATAGCTCTCGCCATCAGTGTCATAAATAGGCGGACTTGACCACGTCCACCGTTCTGGGCGCACAACAGGTCTTTCTTCGTTCTGATCCACAGAGGAGTCTTCTGAATCTGAATCATCAAACTCATAAAATGGCTGAGCAGGAGCGTGTGTTCTATGGAAGGCCTCAGAGGTGGACTGTTGATTTAATATCTGTTCAATCTCTTCTTCTGTCAAAAGAGGGGTTTCCCTTTCATCATGGATAGAAGAGCAGCAATCCTCTCTCTCTCGCATTAGCTGATTGGGAGGCGGGATGTCTTCTTGAGCCTCTTCTTCTTCATCAGGTTCTGCCTCTTCCATGTAGTCGTCTGCTTCCTCAAGGCAGCTTTCCCTATCAGCCTTTGCTAATAGGTCCTGATATTCTCTGGTCAGCGTAACACAAGGCTTAGGTAAGCAATCAGGAAATTTCTGATCACTTTCCTCCTCATCTTCTACAGATTCTTGAGCATCATATAGGTCTTGCTCATCTTCTAGATCTTGAGTTTGTTCTTGTTCTGAAGATGCCATGTTCTGCTCTAAATAATCATCATCTGTATTCATATTGGCCATGTGCGTCTCCAACATTTTGCCAAGCACTTCTGTTATTCTGCATACTTTGTTATACAAAGCATTATACTTTGCATCCCTGTCCATGCTTGGATCCACGCTTATGCAAAGAAGGCTACTGCCTCTTCTCAACCAGTTCAGTGTCCTTCACCGGTGGAGTCATTGGTCTTTGGATCATAGGGGTGTGCGGAGTCGCCGAGGTGGAGGAATTTTGCTTTGTTCGAGCCGAATGCTGTCCACCATCGACAATGAAAAGCCAATCACAGAAATAGCAGTTCTTGACTCTCGGATTCGTCCCCATCGGAGTCGCCATTATGTTGGGGTTCCCATGTTTTGGCCGGATTAGCAAGACCAAAGATGAGACAACATCGAGAACCACTTTGGGGCCCTAGGATCTGGCCTCTTGGTTTGAGAGGGGGAAGGGATCTCTCCAAATAGAGCAAAGAATGATGTATCTTTGGAGCTCAAAAATAAGATGTTAGGCTAGTTATGAAGCACAGAAGGGGGGTTTTAAATAATTTGGTTGAAGGGTTGCTGGGTTGGTTAAGAGATCATGGACTGGAAAAGCAATGGGAGAAAAGGAACAAAGCAGCGGGATGTTTCAGCAAAGAGGATAGGCCAAGACAATGCCATCCATTGGGCTATGGAGTCATGAAAGGAAATTACATGCAACAACTAGCCAAGGCTTTCAGAGGGCAAGTCATCTATACTAAAGGATCTTTTAGATAGATGATGGGATGGAACATTAAGGAGGAAAGTGAAAGAAGGAAAGCGACCAATTTTCTGTCTATAGATCAGGTCAGAGGTCATTTAACTCCAGACCTGCTTGGACATGCTCAAAGGCTGCTCTCAGAGAGACCAAGGGGCAGCTTATAGATCAGACCAGAGGTCATTTAACTCCAGATCTGCTTTAGCAACTCCAAGGGAAAAACAGAGATAAGATTACAAAGAAGCATCTAAGAAGAAAAACCCCAAGTTCATACATCAGCCAGCAGGCAATAACTTCTGCTACGCTGGTTAAACCCATGAATTAACTCTTAGATAGCACATGGAGCAGAAAACATAAAGGTAGGGAGAGCAGACAGCATAGGGAACCTAACAAGGGTGAATCCTATACCATTATTCTGATGCCTACCAGAAGAACATGAAACAATGTGAAAATGTAATAAACAGAGTAAGAAAACATCACCAATACCAATAGACCAGGATCCTGTGAAATGTGCTTTGATTAATTGATGCAAAACCAGTCATGACAATAAGCTCAATGGCTAATACAGTCTAGACTTTCTCCTCCCAGCCTGTTACATACAACTACTCTGCTACTCCCTCCCACGACTGTTCTAACAGTCGAATGAATCCCTCTAACAGCAGATGCCCAGCAAGGCAACAACAACCTTTACATTATGTTCTCGGGGATCTTTTATAGGAGAAGAGGAAGAAGCAGTGGTAGGATATACAATAAATGAATCTCATTAAGACAGAATCGGCGGAAGTTTCCACGCCCATACTGCTTAATGGCTCTGCGGCTCTGTATGTACTCTGTAATCTGGTTCGGAGATCTCTGTCAGGCCGGAAATTGACCTCGGATATTTCTTTGGAGTCCTTTTTGGAGCTTGGAGCTCTGTGCTGCCATTCTAAATAAATGAACTGGATGGAATTCTACAAGGCCCTCCATGCTTCTTTAATGCTTCCTGACTGTCTGAGCTGAGCTTCAGTCAGTGTATTTAATTGTCTCAAGGCTCGAGAAGGCATGGAGGACGCTGTGGGAAGGTGTACCTCTGGAGGAAAATGTCATGCTGTTAGGTAGCGCAATTATGGCGTTGCTGGTGTGCTCTTAATCTTCAAACTGTGCTTGAAGCCTTTGACTTGCGGGGTTAACCATTAATCTTCAATTACCGGCTCAAATCCCTTCTGATCCGGTCTCTGCTGCTTTGATGGCCGGCTGGAAAGGCCTCTCTGTACTATCTGCATACTGAAATAACTCTGTTACACACCGGGTAGTGGAAACGGAGAAATGCTGCAGAGGCAGAGGAATGGTGGCGGAAGAGTGGAGAAATGACAGTGTAGAACCCAAAACTTAGTGTCGGGCCGAAATACAAAGGAAATGACGGAAAACAATGGAGCCGAGGCCGTGGAGGTGGGACCCAGCAGAGGCGGAGGGCAATTAAACTAAAACCGTTAGATCTTAAACCCAACGGACGGTGGAGATGTAATCGGAGGCTTACAATCGGAGGACGGGAGGCAGGACTTGCGATTGCGATCGGAGGGGCGATGCGATTGAGCGCTGGCCGTCAGATCATGAAACAGATGGATGGTCAGGATTGAATTGGGAGACAGCGGGAAGGGGATGCGATTAGCGCCAGGCCGTCCGATCGGCGGGAAAATGGACAGCTGTGATCAAATCGGGAGACAGAGGAAAGGACTGCAATCGGAGGAAATGGGAGTGCGATGGCCGTCGGATCTGCGGAAAGATGAACGGTCGGGATTGAATCGGAGGACAGAGGGAAGAGCATGCGATTGATGATCGGGAGGGGAAATGTGATTAAGCGATGACCGTCGGATCGCGGGTTGAATGGACGACGAAGATTTAATCGGGGGGAACGCGGAAAGACTTGCGATTGCAATCGGAGGGGAAATGCGATTGTGCGCTGGCCGTCGGATCAGAAGGGAGATGGACGGTCCGGATCAAATCGGAAGATTTCAATCGGGGCAGCGCCAATGTGACTTGCGATTGCAATCGGAGAGACGGGTGCGATTGAGCGCTGGCCGTTTGATCGTGGGAGGAACGGACGGCTGTGATTGAATCGGAGCATCGCAATCAGGAGTCGGAGGAAAAGGCTTGCGATTGACCGGAGGCTGTTGCGATTAAGCGCTGATCGTTGGATCGGTTGGGAGATGGACAGCCAGGATATGATCGGAGGATCGCAATCGGAGCGCGATGCGATCAATCGGGGGGTGTCACTTGTGTGTTCCAATTGCGATTGACGGGGGGTTTGCGATTGGCGCTCCACCGTCAGATCTTGTGATAGATCGACGGCCCAAAACGCGTCGCGGGACTTATTATAATAAAACACTTGCATCGGCTATTTTCAATATTACACAGGGTTTTCGCACCCGCCCGGCTTCCGATTGCGATTAGCGCCTGGGACTTAAGCGCTTGGTCCCAGCGCGGGGTCATATGTGGGGAAGTGGTTATAAGGGGCTGGCAGAAAGGGGCTAGGCCTTATAATAAGGTCGGAAGTGGGTTTTTTTTTTGCCCATTTTAATGGATTTTAGGGCTGGGGAAGGGGAACGATAGAGAGATAAAGGGGGAAGAAGGGAAAACAAAGGGTAGGGGAAGAAATTAAAGGGGATTTTGGGAGGATTTGAGGGGTAAATGGGGAAGAAGGGGGAATAAAGGGGAGAGAAAACAAAGGCTTTGGGGGATGAAATAAGAGGGAAAAGGGGGGCCTTTGGGCATTTCTTCACATAGCAGAGAAGCTTTATAAGGGGAATCAGCAGAGGGGATTTGATAAAAGGATAAAAGGCACATAGAGGCTTCAAGGAGACTGTGTTTTCAGAGGAAATGCATTCCTGGAAGACTCAACAACAATTTAGCCCCCTATTTGCTTGTCAAAAATTTCATAGGGGGGCTAACACCACTAATTCGGATTTATGCAAGAATGCGATGAAATACACATATAACCATAAATACAAAAAATAAATAGAAAAAACACTTCATTTCATTAATATCAAAGAAATGAAATTTGCTTACAGACAATGGAAATAAACTAGCTAGGGCACTGGTAGTTTATCTCTAAGAAGAGATGTGGCAGCTACAAGCCTCTGAACTGTGTTACAATGAGGCTCAAGGGCCTATTTATTATTTAGAAATAATGGAAAACCTTAAACATCCAAAACCCTAACCCTAGGACATGAAGCGCCAAAACTATGGGCCTCGTTTGGGTAAATTGGTGTTTCAACTTCCTGGGGATGTAACTTTGGCATGTGATCTGTGTTGACATGCACCATACCTCATTAGAAAGATCTATGCAAGGACTACAAATTTTTATGTGAGGAAAATTAATTCATGAACTCATGTTGCTCCCGATTTTCCCAAAAATCATCGTTTAGGGCCTCAAAACAGCTCTGAAAGCTCAGGACCCAAAAAACTTATAAAAATAGTAAGTTATGCCGAAAATGTAAAAATAAAAGAGACAATGGTGGGGCCCCAAGTGGAATACGCAGGTGGCCACAAATACACACCTGGATCATTCCTACCCCATTAGGAAGCAATGGTTCGCATTGCGTTGAGTTCCTCCATGAGATGAGGAAACTTCTGCTAAACTTGGTCCCTAGTGAACCACTTGCCTTGGTGTGGGAGTTGGGCAGCTTTGACAACCCGATACAATTGGATATTCTGTTGGTGAGTGTTCTTAATTTTCATGTCCATGATACAATCTGTGGTGGCTTTTTCCATGCAGCCTGGGTTTAACTTTGTTAGTGTGAGTTGTTCTGCAATGTCATAGGTGTCCAGTAGAGGTGGGAAGTACGGACGAAGGCGGTCCACATTAAATACTAGGTGTAGACCAAGGAATGGTGGAATACTAAGCTCAAAGACATTTTTCCCTACAGCCTTGGTGATGGTGTACAACCCATATTAAAGCGGGCAAAGCTTGCAGTGGAGTCAAGTGAGGTGCTCCTTCTAAAAATGAAGCCACACTTTGTCGCCCACATGGAAGTTGTGTGGCTCCCGATGTTGATCATTTCGTTGCTTGTACTTAGCATTAGATCTGTCCAATATTTCATGAACCTATTGGCGAATGTGCTGAATGTGCTTAATCAAGCTGTTCACTTTGTTAGCTTCAGACTGGACATGAGCTGAATTGACTTGAATAGCCGCAAATGGCATGGCTACATCAATGGGACATAATGGCTGGAATCCCAAGCCCACCTGAAAAGGGTTGCGACCGGTTGAGCTGTGGAGAGCCTGATTATAGATGTGTTTTACATAGGTGAGGCTTGCATCCCATGTGCATGGGTTATTTGAATTGTACATGCAAATAATGTGTACAATCATCCTATTGATGACCTATGTCTGGCCATCAGTTTGGGGATGGAAAGTTGTGGAATTGGTGAGCTTGGTGTCCAGCATTGACCAGAGGTTGGACAAAGATGTACTAAGGAACCTGCTATCTTGATCTGAGATGATAGACTGTGGGATCCCAAAGTGCACCCACACTCATTCAAAGAATATTTTAGCAGTGGCTTCTATTGTGATATTCTTCTTACTGGCTGCCATAATGGCCATCTTCGAGAATTTGTCAACAACCGTGAAAACACAGTCGTTTCCATGCTTAGTAGAAGGAAGGTGGAGTATAGAGGCCTTGCTTCTTGATGATCAGTTTGGAAATGGTGCATGCAGTGCAGAATCTGATGTACTTCCCAAAATCATGTCGAAGGTTCGACCAATAGAAATACTTCTGCAGTACTGCCATTATTTTCTCGACCCTGAAATTCCCAACAACTCGACTGTAGTGTGCATCCTATATAATCTTGGGATGCTCACTTAAAGGAACAAAAAGGTGTCCCAAGTCACATAACAGTGCATCTTGTGAAAATTTGGAACTTGCGTACCCCCCAAGAGTGCCTTGTATGTGTGGCTGAATTCTAGATTGCTCTTATAGAGAAGCGGCCAATCAGAAGTCCCATTCCCACAAGAGTTGAGAACGGTGGTTAGCGCCATGATCGGTGGTCTGCTGAGGTAGTTTGCAACATTATTGGTGCTACCCTTCTTGTACTTGATGTTCAAATGAAACTGTTACAGATATGTTGACCAATTCTAATGGCGATTGTTCTACAATTTTCTTTGTATCTATATGAACTGCAGGGGTCAGTGATCTGTGTGGATGATTTTTTCCTTCCCCAAAATTTAATGCTTCCACTGTCGACAAGCCTGCATAATGGAATACATTTCTTTGTCATAAGTGGGATACTTGAGGACTCTGTCGAACAATGTCTCACTATGATATGCCACTGGATGCCCCTTTTGAGTAAGAAATGCCCCAATATCATAGTCAGAGGTATCTATCTCGATCTCAAATGGTTGTTGCAAGTCTGGGAATGTAAGCACTGGGGTAGAACAAAGGCGATGTTTCAATTCTACGAATGCCTTCTGTTGAGATTTGGACCAAAATAATTTTTCTTTCGCTCCTCCCTTGGTGACTTGACTCAAGGGCCAAGTGATATGAGAGAATCCCAACATGAATCTGCAGTAGAAATTAGCAAGACCCAGAAAGTTGTGAAGCCCTGTTAGAGTGGTTGGGGCTGGCTAATCTCGAATGACTTGGATCTTGGTTGGATCCACATGCACCCCCCTTTCATCAATAATGTATCCCAGATATTGAACTTGGGTCATGCCAAAAGTGCACTTATCCAAATTGGCAAACAACTTGTGTTGCCGCAGTGTTTGGAGGACTTGTTGGATGTGTTGGAGGTGCTCTTCCCAAGTCTGGCTGAAGATCATAATTTCATCCAAGTACACCACTAAAAATGAGTTGGTAAATGGCCGCAAGATGTCGTCCACCAACCTCATGAAGGTTGCGGGAGCATTCGTCAACCTGAAAAGCATAAACAACCATTTGAAAAATCCCTCCTTGGCTTTGAATTCAGTCTTCCAAACATCAGAGGGTTCGATTGGTACCTGGTGATACCTAGACTTCAAGTCAATCATGCTAAGATATTTCATACCTTTGAGTTGATCCAGAAGGTCATCAATATGTGGGATCAGGTACCTATTCCAGATAGTGATCTTGTTTAGCGCTCGATAGTCAATAGAGAGCCTCCAAGTCCCATCCTTCTTCTGTACCAACACGATCGAGCTCCCATAGGGAAATGAAATCGACTGGATGTGACCTTTCTACACTAGCTCCTGAATCTACCTCTTGATTTAATCGTTCTCGAGAACAGAGTGCCAATAGATCGGTCCATTGGGTAGTGGTGCACCTAGGGTCAAATCAATGGGGTGCTTAACCTGACAATGCAGAGGAACCCCTGTGGGTGAGGCGAAGATGTCCCCGTACTCCTCCACAACCTTGTCCATTTGTTGTTGTCTTGTAGAGGAGCCCTGTCTTGAGGTCGTGGCCACAATATTCTTCTTTCCCTAGGGACAGATCATCAGGAAAACAAATTTCTTGGTTTTTGAAATGAGCTTACTGTATTGTTTTTCAATTACCAAAAGAGATAGTGGTAGGTTGTGGTACCTATGGTATCATGTAGAAATTATTTCCCAAAGTAAAAATAACAACGCGAGGCCAAGACTCATACACAACGTGTCACTTCCACAAGTATCGTTGGCCTAATAATACATCACAAACATCAAGAGGAGCAATGTCACATAATACCTCATTTGTGAAGGGCTTCATGTTGTAGGGAAGGCAGCACTGCTGGGTGATGTCGAGATCCCGTCCTTAGTGAAGCCACCTGATGGTGTATGGTTGTGGGTGTGATGTGGTTGGAAAGCCCAATCGCTTCACAGTTTCTGCTAAAAAGAGGTTCTTTTAGCTCCCATTATCGAAAATGAATTGTAGCGGGGAACCCTTTACCCACATCTGGGAGTGGAAGAGATGCTCCTCCTCCTCTGAATCTTCCGATTCCTCCTTATGGATCTTCAGAGTGGAAACAGTGATGTTGGGCTCTACATCAATAATATTTTTCCCTTTGTCATTCCCCTTGTCAGATCCGATTCAAAGTCAGAGTATGCATCCAATTCAGAAGCCCTCATATCGACCACCAGTGAATACCTAACCAGACACTCACTTCGGTTGTGATTGAAGCTCTTATGGAATTCACACCACTTTCCCATGTCCTTCTTTGGCTTTTCGGTGTTGTTATTTTATTTTGGCCTTGGTAGGTTGTCTTGGGCCACCATGCCTTGGCTTTTTCCTTTGTTCTGTGGTTTGGGGGAACCTTTCCCTTGCTTTTGGTTCACAGATCCAAAGTATCGCTTCTTCTATTTGAATTTCTTCTCAATCTTGGCAGCATACTGGTATGTCGTACCAAGCGAGGAGATTTCAAGGAACTCCATTTCCTCCTGAATGTATCTGTGCAAAAAATTGTGATACATTAGCACCAAATGTTTCTCTGAATCTTTGATACCCAAATTTATGCGTAGGGTATGGAATAGATTTGTCAGCTCATGCACATCATGATCCCTTTGTTGTTGTAGTGTGGTCAATTGTATGTACTTTTCCTCATAACTCTCCACAAGATTGTATTGTTCCTTGATGGTGTCTCAGAAAGAATGCCAAGTGGGTACGACTGAGAATAGAGAGGGTTTTGTCTCGTCCTTTTTCTCACAATAGGTTTCCCACCAGTCCTTGACATGGGGGGTAGCTTTGAGGAGTGAAAAAATAATCTTCTCCTGATCGGAAAAGTCATGAACTGAGAAATATCCTTCTAATAGATTCAACCATCTATCTATGACATATGCATCTATTTGACCCTCAAATATGGGAATTTCAAATTTTACTTGTACCTTAAAGGGAGTCGCGCCTGTTAGCCACCTATAAATTCTGATATACCTAATGGTGCCTAAATACATTTCAAGCCTCCAAGAGATTTATTTCCTTTGAAAATACATCATCTTTGAAGTCTTATGATGATTATTTATCCCTTGGAATTAATATCCACTGCTATTTCTACAAAGGCATGCCCAAAACCCTGCTAGATTCATCAAAGAAAGCTATTTCAAAGACCTCTGAAACTGCCCATTTTCACTTATTTCCATAAAGCCTTCTTTTCATATCTGAAACCCCCGTTTCCCTCTGAAGGCCTCTAAAATCCCTCTAAACCTCTAAAAATCCCTTTTATAGGTTTAAAACACCCTTTTCCCCCTTTACCAAAAGCCAAGAAAACCCTTAAAAATCTTCATTTTTGGCCTAAAAACCCATTTTTTACTCTAAGGCTTTAAGCTCCTTTCAGCCTTGGCCCTAGCCCCTTTTCCGCACATGACCGGAGCCATAACTAGACGCTAATCACTAATCGCAATCGAGGATTCCTGTGCATTTGTTCCTTTTTTCCTGCCTCCTCCGATGTTGATCCCGCGATTAGATCTGGACCGTTGAAGCCAAAAGAACCAAGGGCCAAAACTTATCACGTTCCTCTCATAGGCGCTTATCGCTAATCGCAATCGAAGCTTTCTCTCCCATATTTTCCTTTTTTCTTCCAAATTTTTTGATGTGATGAGTTTTTCTCCTCCCGGCCTCTACTTCAATCTCCACTGTCAATCTTTCCATATCCAACGGCTAGAGCTCAAGCGCAACGCGCCCATCTATCATGTTTTCCTTTGCCTGTGCGATCCCCAATTTAATCTAGACCGTTGATCATCCTTCCGATTCAACAGCCTACGCTCCATCACAAATCAGTAATTGCAATTTCCCTTTTCCCTTCTCCTTGTTTCCTCCGATGCCAATCCGCTAATTTGATCTAGACCGTTGAATCCAAAAGAACCAACGGCTAGGATCTTATCGCACTCCACCCATAGCCCTCTGTCATCGCCCCGCCGATTTAATCCTGACCACCTATCATCCTTTCGATCTGACGGCCAGCGCTGCATCGCATATCGCAAATCCAGAGTCCTTTTTGCTTTTTCACCTCTGATGTGCGATCACTGATTTAATCTCCGCCATCCATTCCTACAGATCCAATGGCTCACATCTATCTGCTCATTCACTTACCCCGTTCAAAACTCCGCTTTCCCTTTCAATCTCAGTCATCCGATCCGTAGATCCAACATTCCTAACTTAAGCCTGCAGTTTTCGACCCGTCGCGCAACACCCGCACCGTCTGATCTTCTCCCCATCACCCAACGACTGAAAATTCATGTCGCGTAACTTTTGTGCCCGAAGTTTAATGTTTCAAAATTATGCGATAAAAATGGTTTTTGGATTCCACGTGTCGATCACTAATAGGATCGCATTCCAAAAATTAAAACCGCCTTCCCCCGTTCAGCTGCGCGAAAACCGTTCCTGGTTCTGCTCTACCACCTACCCTCTGCAACTTCAAATTTTAATCCTGGTCGTCGATCTCTTAGATCGAACGGTCCACATTATATCGTGTTTTCATCCACTCTCCATTCATCAGATCTCTCGAGTAACTCCATCAAAATATCTCCACTGTTGATCTCCTTCATGATCCAACGACCCACATTTAATCTTCCTCTGTACTCCTGGTCCCACCACCAAAACGCCACGTTTCCTTTCATTTTCACCTTTTTCCTATGTATTTTCCCTCGTATTAAAATTTTACATTTTAACACTAAAAGTTATTTTCTGCGCTAATTCAGTCTAAACTTTGGTTTCATGGTGTTGCATCATGAGACCTTTATCTGCTACACACGCTTTCTCTACACTAGATCCTCTACCTCCGCTAAAGCCTTCAGAAGCAGTTTTAGGCCCTTGCGTAGGATTTTATAACAGTTTGTCGTGTGTTTGCAGGTTTTTCAAGGCCGATGAAGGATAAATGTTTTACAGTCACAATGGTGACACAAAAAGCTCAGATAGCAGTCTTAGGGCTAGGAATCAAAGTCAAAGGGAAAAGACGAGGTCATATCAATCAATAGATCATATCCAAGAACCCTCGGTGACCCTCCAGCTTAGCAAAACCCTCCACCTATACAAAACCTATAAATGATGGAGATCACATATCTGGTGGCGGAAGACACGGCATAGAAGATTAACACAACCTTTTAAGACATCAATACTAAATAAATTCAAGCAATCAGCAAATTTAAAACATAAACAGATCCAAAACAGGTTAAAGTACAGAGGAATGGAATAGTTATTGGCGCAGAACATTGACTGACACAGGCAATATCCCACCTCCATGCGCAAAGGCCTGTCAAGCAATTATTACATCAAAAGAAACTACTACACTGTCAGAAGCAGTTATTTAGAGGTATGGGAGTCCTCATAGCCCATCCTCCACTTAACTCACACCAAGAAGATAATAGTACCACTCCTGATGGTTTTTTTCTCTCAAGGACACCCTGTGGATAATTTATGTCATATCAAAATGGTCTCTACAAGCTATAAAGTCATTGATCCTGTCTAGAATTTAATGAAATGTTTAAAACATAGGATGGAGCATTCTAATGCAATCCTCTTGTCTCTGATGATCATTAAAAATATCTCCACCTACATTCCTCATTTTCTCTATAAAGACTCTTTGAAGTCTCATTGTAAAAGGTTGGCATTTTGTGAATTCTAAAGTAATACATATTTCTGCTTTGAAGAAGCTTTGGTGTTCTGAAAGAGTGTGGAAGTCTTTGTGTTTTCTATTGATGAAGGAGGCTGGACCTTTGGATCCCTAAGCCTGGTTATGGTGAAGTAATATCTATTGTTAATGTTATTTCCCATTTATCACTATGTTCCATTATGCTTTGACTTATAGTAGGATAAAAAGTTTAGGCATAGAAATGTATCTTGGAAGCACCTCTGACCTGTTTATCCTTCACTGTTTATATGTTTTCTGCTACTGAATTATGACAGGGTAGTCTAACAGCTCTCTTAAATAATCAGTTTGTTTTATTTCAGAAATTGTTAATTCGGTTGTGTTAAAGAATGTTTAGGCGTTCCCTCTTTCTTTACCACTGAATATTGTATCTGAAATCTCCCTTTAATTATTAATGCTTTCAGTTTGACAGAGAAACATTTCTCAATCATACCCTCTGTTTGTTATTGTAATTATTGTGTTAAAGGTCCTTATAATTGCAATCCTAGATGTCTAAGAAGTTCCCTCTTCTTTGAATGCAATTACATGTTTTTTGTTGATTGAGCCTTCAGCAGTAAACTTGTAGGAGGAAATAGGGCGTTCCCTAAATCCTATAATTTGTGAACGAAGGTTTAGTCTGCATTTCTCTTTCCTTTGAGTGTTTATATTGATTAATTCCAAAGCAGTGAGCTTACTGGAAGAAATAGGGCGTTCCACAAATCTTTTAAGCCATTGTGAAAGGGTTTAACTTGTTTTTCACTCTTAGTCCTTAATTTCCATCCCATTTCACCTATATTATTCAACAGATCCTTGACCAAGTTAGATTTCCCCTCTGGTTTCCCTTCCTTCTTAGTCAGAACTATTTGAACTTTCACATGACTCCATTGCCTAATGGCTTGTAGATTCTCATGCTCTGTTTCTACCACCTGAGTCACATTTGTCCAAACAAACAAACAAAACAAACCCTTGTGCTCTATAACTAGCCTAAGACCTTAAATTGAACTTTAACAATACATTATTCTTTACCTTTATAGAGAGATCCCTCTCTGGATCCAGGAGGGCTAGATCCTAAGATCCCAAAGCGATTTTGATGTTTTCTTTTCTTTTGGTTAGCCAATCTACCAAAACACAGGAACCCCAACATAAATGGCGATCACGATGGGACCTATTGAGTCCATGATAACTTAGCAAACTATTATAAACTTTTTAGTCCTACAAATCTCAGAGAAATTCAGTTAGTAAGCCATAGAGTAGACTCTGTTTGTTTGAGCACCTTAGCTAAGTGTTAAGATCAGACATAGGACACTCTCATAACCATAGAAACATAAAAAATCCAAAATATTTCAGATTTTCTTCATAATAAACATGGTGGTGGAACCATAAAACATTTTACCTTCACAAAAAGCTAAAAAAAAATTCCACCTAGTGACTCCATTAGCCCCAGTACGCCTATTACCCATCTAGGTCCCTAGATCTCTTTAGGATTGTGTTAAACAGCCTTGAAGAAATTGAGAAACCTAGTCGCATATTAGATAAGACATTTTGAGAGGAAAAACTTTCAAAACAGTCCCTACAAACTTCAGCCTCTGCCAATTTTGAAAAGCAGTATGGCTTTACATAGGATCAACACTAGATCCCATATAGACCCTGATCCTCCTACAATAGTTGACAATCCAAAGAGAATTCTGTGGCAGACTTCTAAAGCTGTAAAATTAGCTACTGATAGGAACATCCCAAGAACAAAATCTCTCCCTAAAAACCTTACTGTCTTGGAGGATTTACACTTTGACTTACATCATAATAAGACCATATTTAGAACCAGATCTCAAAGTGACTTAAACCAAACTAATCTTGAAACTGCAGGATCGCAACAGAGTTTTAGTAGAGAAGCTTCACCTTCTACTCCTCCAGATTCCCATCTTCTTCACCACTTTAGCCTCTTTCATAACAAATCTGCTCAAAACCAATTTGCTGGCCCAAGTGTTTCTTCCACTCCAATCCATACCACCACTATCCAAAACACTCCATCTCAACCCACTTTCCCTCTTGTCAATCCACCCACTGTAAATCCACCTTTTTTTCCCGCGATGGCAGCATGGTATGCCCCATTAGTGTTACCACAACCTATGGCTCCCTTGCCAAATTAATATCAGTCTAAAATTCCCCATTTCACTGGAAAAGAATCTACCACAGCTCAAGAACATGTCGATAGGATGGGAGATGCTTTTGATTATATGGAAATAGAATATGAGACCATAAAGATGAGAATATTTGCTCAGAGTTTAGGAGGATAAGTAAATAAGTGGTTTAAAGGCTTAGCTCCTAATAGCATCAACGACCTTCCCTCATTACATCAAACATTCATTAGCAAATGGGAAATCAAAAGCAACCCTCTCCAAATATTAGCAGAGTATAGTAGTCTTAAAAGGAATCAGGGAGAGAGTGTCCATGATTAATCCACCAGGTTTAACAGTGTCTACAATGCTCTTCCACCTCACATGAAACCTCCCCAAGGCATGGCCTTGGTAAAATATCTTGAAGTCTTTGATGCTGATATGGCCTATCAACTAAGGGAAAGAGATTATTTAACTCTAGAGGACATGCAGAAGGGAGTTGTGAGTGTAGAAGCAAAATTAATTGAGAAAATAGCTAGGCTAAGATCAGAAAAGAGGGTAACTTATAAAGATGATTATGCACCCTCAACCTCATCCTCTGATACCAAAATTGATAACCTATTGAAGGTAATGGAGAGAATGATTGAAAAGATAAACTTGAATGATAGAGTGCCACCAAGAGAAAACCAAAACAACCTCCAAAATAGAAATAGAAACCAGAATTTTAGAAGAGAAAACAATCAAGATAGGAAAAGAGATAATGAACAAAAAATTAGACCTCCCTTCCAACAAAACTACATAGATCAAGAGGAAGAAAGGGAGATTGAAAGTTTGGGAGAAAACCATGTAAACTTGATTGGATCAGACAGTGGGGATGATGTTTTCCTCACTGAAGAAGAACAAGGTTTCTTCTCCTCAGAACCAAAGGAAGAAACATATGAGGAGTCTGAAGATTATAGGTTGGGGTTTGAGAACGCAATCATGGAGGTACACAAATATTATGATCTAAGAATAAAAGGGAACATAGATAGTCCAAATGACAAAAACACTAGCTCTGCTGTTAGGAAAAATACAGAAAATCAGCCTAAGAAAACAGCAGAGAAAATCAACATTTTGGCTAATAAAATAGATTTAAGCAAAGAGAAAAGTAGTCAGCCAAATGTTGAAGAAATTTACCCTAGTACCTCTGTTAGTGGCCCTATTAAAACAACTCAGATTGATAGTCCTAATAAAACTCAACAAGTCAAAATTGCTGAAAGAAACATAAGTGAGAAAACAGATGTAAATACAACAAAATCAATAGTTCCTTTCAGCTTTGAGGGAGAGGTTGCAAAGATTAAGATTAAAACACCTCTGGATGAATTAGTGACCCAGGAAGTGTACAAAAACCAGGTCCTAAAAGCTCTGAATATACATGTTGATACTACTACTTTGAACTTAACAGATGATAAGCCAGAGCTGTTGTTTGGTCCTAAAATTGAAGGAAAATACCAAGAAGGGGTTGTGCCTCCCTTCTATGTCTGTCTAAACATACATGACAAAATCTTACACAATGCCATGCTAGATTCAGGAGCATCACACAACCTTATGCCCAAGGTAGTAATGGAAAGCCTAGGCTTAGAGATTACTAGACCATATAAAGACTTGTATTCCTTTGATTCCAGAAGGGTCAAATGCTTGGGGTTAATCAAATATTTGTGTGTTAACTTGTCTCAAATTCCTGTTAAGAATCTTGTAATGGATGTAGTAGTAGCTGACATTCCCCCAAAATATGGCATGCTTTTTTCTAGATCATGGGGAGCTAAGATTGAGGGTAGCCTTCAAATGGATATGTCTTATGCCACCATTCGAGTCTTTGGTCAAACCAAAAGATTATATAGGGAAACCCTCATGAAATACATGGTGAGCAGCAAGGACAAACCTCACAACACTCCTGTTTATTCCACCCATTCTGATCTAGATTCTTTTATTTTATACAATGAAGATGAAATCCCCCAAACATAGAAAGAAAACGAGCAGGACATTAGTGCATCGGAGCATTCAGAATTGTCCTCCCCTCAACCTCTAGATATCTCAACTCCCAGTGGCCTTGAGCAACACAAAACAAATGAGAATGAAATACAAATTCTTTGGAGAATGAGCTTTGATGGCTCTTGTAGCAAAAATAGTGCAGGGGCTGGTGTATGGATACACAACACAAACCAAGGACATGCCTGCAAATTATATTTTTCATGCACCAACAACATTGCAGAATATGAAGCCCTTCTCCTTGACCTGCACATACTTAAAGATTTAAAGGCCAAAAGGATATCAGTACAGGGATATTCTAAGTTAATTATCAGACAAATCAAAGGGGAATATTCAACCAAAAACCCTAGACTCAGAGAATATAGAAACACTATGTTAGAAATCCTGAAAACTTTCGAAAAATATGAGCTTATGTTCATACCAAGAGCCCAAAATCACCCAGCAAATGAGCTGGCTTTTACCGCCAGTAATTTCCAAATACCACAAATTGATGAAAAACTTATTATAAAGGTAAAAAAGAGACCATAAGTGCCTGATAACGAAGATCATTGGTAGGTTTTTAACAATGATAAACATATAGAGGATTTCCTGCTGTTAAAAAATGAGTTTTCCATAGCATCACCAAGTTTCAGCCATGAAAAAGAATGTTTAGATGGGGAAAAAATTCCTGAAATAGAGTTCCCCTCTCCTACCGATGTAAATTAGTTTGATCATCTTTTCAAATAAAAATTACCTGATGATCCAAATCAAAAGGACCTTGAAGTTTTGGAATGTAAAGGTGATACCATACCCAAAGGCCTTGCTCCTTTAAAACAACTCTTTGATTTCAATGATGTAGCTAAGGAACCGAAAGCAGAAACCATGGAAACTAATGTAGAATAGCACAACATAGGTAGCCCAACTAAGCCTAAAATGATTAAGTTATCTAGCACCCTTCCTGCCCACATCAAACAGAAATACATAGCACTCTTCAAAGAGTTTATAGATGTTTTTGCATGGGACTATAAATATTTGAAATCATATGACACCAGCATCATTCAACACAAGATCCCTCTTAAGGAAAATCAGAAACCTTTCAGACAGAAATTAAGGAGGATAAACCCTGTTTTACTGCCTACAGTAGAAAAGGAAATCAGGAAGATGTATGAGGCGAGGATCATTTTTCCTCTTAGATACTCAGACTGGGTTTCCAATCTAGTATCTGTCAGGAAGAAGACAGGGGAGATCAGGCCATGTATTGACTTCAGGAACCTGGATAGAGCCTCTCTAAAAGATAACTACCCCTTGCAAAAAATGGGCCACATTCTCCAAAGGGTAGTTGGGTCAAAAATAATATCATTGTTATATGGGTTCTCGGGTTATAATCAAGTGCTAGTTCTCCCAAGTGATCAAACTAAAACTACTTTTACTACACCTTGGGGGACATTCATGTATGTCAAAATTCCTTTTGTTTTGATGAACGCAGGGGCCACCTTCCAGAGGGCCATGGAAATAGCCTTCTTAGAAGACATAGGCTATTTTATAATCATTTACCTTGACGATATTACTATCTTCTCCAAAACTGATGAAGAACATTTGGAACATTTAAGGAAGGTTTTCGAGAAATGCAGAAGATTTGGCTTGTCTTTAAATCCCAAAAAGACACTCTTTGGTCTCCAGGAGGGAAAGCTTCTTGGTCATATAATCTCTGAAGAAGGGATCAAGATAGATCCTAAAAGAATTGATGGCATACTGAATATCATCCACCCTAGAAATCTCAAAGAATTATAGTCTTTCATTGGAAAGATAAATTTTTTTGAGGAGGTTCATCCCCAACCTTGCTGAGCTATTAAGAAACATCACTAACATGCTCAGGAAAGAAGTAGGTGTTAAATGGAAAATGCAGGATAAACAATCATTTGAATTGGTAAAGCAAGCCCTTACTCAAGCGCCAGTCCTTATCAGTCCTGATTTCACCAAAGATTTCTATATCTTTTCCTTTGTATCTGAACATACAATAGCTGCACTATTGTTGCAAAAGAATAACTTGGGGAAGAACAACCTATATCCTTTTTCAGTAAAGCCTTAAGAGATGCCCCACTCAAATATAATATCATGGATAAGCAAGCCTTGGCACTGGTAAAAGCATTAAAGGACTTCAGGGTGTACATTTTACATTCACATACCATTACCTTTGTGCCACACACTGTAGTAAAAGATATTCTAAGTCAGGACCCCGATGGTAAAAGGGGAAAATGGATTGCCACTATTCTTGAATATGACTTAGAAATCAGGGCTACCAAACTCATCAAGGGACAAGGATTAGCAAAAATCATGGCTCAGTCTAATTTCAAAGCTCTAGATATGAATATGGTTGATGTCTTAGAAGAGATAGAAGAGTTCCCAGCACCATTTACTGAAGAAACATTCATGAACTCTCCATGGTATGTTGACATCATTTATGTGTTTCTTTATTTGAATGCTCCTCCTTCTTTGTCAAAAAAAAATCCAGATTTGTCAAACAGAAGGCTTTAAATTATTGTCTGATAGATGGAGTTTTATATTGGAAAAATGTTGTTGGGATAGTACTAAAATGTTTACTTGAGGTCGATGCAGGAAAAATCATGCATGAAATGCATGAAGGAGAATGTGGAGGGCACTTAAATTGGAAGATCACAACAAATAAGATCCTCAGATCTGGTTACTATTGGCCCACCCTTTTTCTAGACACCCACAAACTATTAATGTCCTACCATAAGTGCCAAATTTTTGATGGTAGAAGAAAGCTCTTGCCCTTGCCCTTGAACCCTGTTAGTGTTGAAGCACCCTTTCAACAATGGGGTTTGGACTTCATAGGAGAAATCCATCCATCCTCCTCAGCCCAGGACAAATGGATCCTCACAACCACTAATTATTTTACCAAATGGATAGAGGCCATACCCACTAGGAATGCTACTGACTCTGTCATTATTAAATTCCTTGAGATCAACATATTGTCCAGATTTGGCTGTCCTAGAAAAATAATCACAGACAATGTTGCTGCCTTTAAATCCTAGAGGATGGTTAATTTCTACCATAAATATCAGATCACCTTGGGCCACTCTACTTCCTATTACCCCCAAGGAAATGGACTTGCTGAATCCTCAAACAAGAGCCTGATCAACATCATCAAAAAGTTGTTGGAGCATAATCAGAAAGCATGGCATATTAAGCTTGTTCATGCCTTGTGGGATGACAAGTTAACCACAAAAAATTCAATCAACATGTCCCCTTATCAGCTGGTCTATGGCATGGATGTTGTTTTCCCAACATCTTTAGGAGTTCCAGTCATGAAACTTCTTCAAGAAGTCCAAGACGAAGAGAATGATATGCAGAGAAGGATCAATCAGACCATCCATTTGCAGCAGACCAGGGAGGAAGTTTACCAGAGAACTCAAACAATCCAAGAGAACATCAAAAGGTTATTTGAAAAAAGGACTAAAGAAAATGACTTCCAAGCTGGGAATGTGGTTCTAAAATGGGATTCAAGAAGGGAAGAGAAAGGAAAACATGGGCCCTACATTATTCATTCCATAAGAGGGCATAATGCATTTTTCCTACAAGAACTGAATGGTGAAGAAGTGTTGGGAGGTCCTGTCAATGGCAGGATGCTTAAACACTATTTATGTCAAGAGTCTTAGTTTCAGAGTTTTTATCCATTGTACATACCATTTGCATAAAGAAAAATAAAAGAAAAACATAAAAACAATAGAAAAACAAAAAGAGGGAAGAAATAAAACAAGAAAGGTATAGCCCCATACCAAAAAGAAAGGAAAATATGAAAGTATGCAAGCTCAAATGCCACTACTTTAAGGAGCACTACTGTCCAATCATATAGCCTAATCATGATTGGTTTCAATTTACTGCTGATAGGGTAGTGAAGAATATTTGCCAAACTGTTTAATCTTGGCTTATCAGTAGGACAGATTAGGATAGAAGGAAGAAAGGTTCAAACATGCTGAAAATTTGAACCTAGGATCATAGGAAAAGATGGCTCTAATTATCTCAAAACTTGAGCCAAAGAGAAGAAAGAGGAATGGTTCTAACATGCTCAAAAATTGAACCAACAAAGAAGAAAAAGGACAGCTCTAACAAGATCAAAATTAGAGCTGAAATGAAGAAATAAAGGTGACTCTAAAAAGCTCAAAATATGAGTCACAAGAAGAAGGAAGGATGTTATTAATGTCCAGAATTTTGTTGGGGCCCTTGTTTTGAATTTTGAATAAGGCGTAGATTTTGGGTTGTGGATCGACATGTGGTAGGTGCAACAACGGTAGGCAGCAGAGATGCCGAGGTTGCAAAGGAGAAGGAGATGAATGAAGAGGTTGGCGTAGAGAAGTGCAGACGAAGAGAAGATGCAGAAAAGAACAGATAGCAGAACTCATGTGCAAAAGAAAGAAGCCAAAATTAGCTGAGGAAGAACACAAGAGAAACTATCAGTTGCGTTGGCGGGTGAATAAATAGGCCGTCACCCAACAGAAAAGGAGAGAATGCACAGATGTAGAGGGATCAAAGAGGTTAGAGCAGATGCCGCATAAGAGTTATATTCTGAGCACAACATCTTTGTATTTCCTATGGTTCTATTGATCTAGCATGGATACAGCATCTCTCTCTTTGTCTTGTAGGACCTCTGTAATAGAAGTGGAATGTTCTTTCTATCGAGCCATGTAACTCTGGATCATGCAGAATGGTTATTAATATAATTGAAGGTTTTTGTCTTATCGTATGAGTTCAATGTATGCATGATGTATGTGGTACTTTAAAATTTTATTTTCTTAGTATCTACATAATGTTCTGAGAAGATCTTCCATATATGATGTTACGTATGCAAATGATCCTATGTTAGTTCCGAGTTGTGGATCCATCCTCCAATATCAATCTGTTCCCCTTCTGCATGTGGTCGCGACATGTCTCGGGTGAGATTCTCTGCTCTTCGGAGTAGGGTGAAAATGCCGGCATGGTGCTAGACTACAGCAGACTCCTTTGTTGGCCTCAATCCCTGAACCTAGGTCTTGCCCGCGAGACCTGTTTCCTTGCCAACAAATAGTTTCGTTGGTGGGACCCTAAACCTCATTAGGGGAACTAGATCATGGTATCAAGGATCTTTGAAGGAGAAATATGGAGATGGTGGGATAACCACCTGGACTAGTTTATAGCTCAACAAGCGGAGTTAATGAATCAGAAAGAGAAGGTGCTCAAGGATCTAGTCCTTTTCTTGGATTATTCCAGCGATACCTATGAGATCCTCTAGGGAAAATTTCCTAGCGACCTCTATAATTGGTTGCGGAGGTTGCAGACCAAGGTGACTAAGGAAAAATCGCGGAAGATCAACCACAAGTGGGTGCACAGAGATCTGGTGGCCTTGCATCAGCTGGATACTGAGTTGAACCGCACTCTAGATTTATGGGTAGAGTCTACCTTGGACGGGTATATTGTGGAGTTTGTAGCAGAGTGCTACCAGTCGTTCTCCAGAGCCGAGGCTATATTCCGATCCAGACTAAGAGGGAAACTGCTGAAGGAAATCCCATTGTGGATTAAAGCCTTGATGGTGGACAAAGGGCTAATGGAATTCCAGAAATCAGGTATGGAAGCGTAAAACTCCAATTCTGGGGGAAGGGCCTAAGGGACAAATGCTACGTGAAATGTGAAGCAGGGGAGTGGGGGAATGGATGCTAAACCGCAAGGAGGTTGAGGGAGCGACGTGTAAATCAGAGGGCACAGATCTCCGACAGGTGGCGAGAAAGGGTGATGCGGGAGTTGAAACGGTGAGGGAGTAGTCAGGAGGATAAAGAGGAGGCGCCTCAAAGGACGGTGGACATGGAAGGCCAGGTGGGTCTCCAAGAGGTGGGAGGGACCATTGTGGGAGTGCGGCGGGTGCATGGGAGCCCAGCCAGGAGGAAGAGGGAGATGATGTATGACGAAGAAGATGTAGATGTGCGACCCAAACAAGGTTCCGATGACGAGTGGTATGTCGTGATGCAGTAGTTATTCCAAGAAAGGATGTCATTCATATCTCCAGGTATTCCTACTTCCCAAAGTTTGAATGGCACAGATCCATACCTTCCCCTGGTACTCTATAAACCTTTAAGTGATATTTTTGTTAAGTTAAAAGAGTAGAGTCGATTGAGTAGCAGCCAATTGTCAGCAGCAACGCCTACCAATAGTAGCATTACTAGTGGTATAATTACGCAACCAGGACTCGGAGGGTTCATTCTAGTTACACCTCCGCAAGTGAATATGGCGGGGTCATTCACTCGGTACCAAGAATTTTTTGGATGGGGTAACGATGATGTGGAACAACACTGGTACCTCTGTGAAGCCATATGGAGAGCATGACAGATGCCAAATGTAGGAAAGCTGATATAATTCCAAACCACTTTGAGAGAAAGGGCATTACGCTGGTTCATAAAGTGGTCAGAGGCCCACCCGAATCTAGTGATTGCGGATTTCAAGCGAGACTTTGTCAGAGAGTTTAAGCTATGCCAAACGGACCAACAAGGTTTTTCCGAACTATGGGAGATTAAGCAAAGAGAAGGAGAGACTACGTGGGAGCTGATGCACAGGTTCAAAGATGCGATCGGGAAACTCATCTATCCAATTGAAACAAATCATCAAAGGGATTGGTTCATCAAGGCTCTGCTTCCCTTGACACGAACCCCCCTCACTTAGTAAAATATCGACAACTTGAAGGATGCTTTGGAACAGGCTATGAAGATAGAGGCGATGCCGGGCTACCCTCAGGAATATAGGGGAGGGTCAGCCCCGCAAGACCCATCCCTACTGGGACTGCAACATCAGATTGCCAATATGACTGAAAAACTTAAGGAGATGCAGCCTATAAGACTAGCCAGGCCGAATGTCTGGTGCACGCATTGCTTGGTAGAAGGACATGTGGCGACTGAGTGTCCTTGGTTGCAAAGCCTGGGAGTGGGGCCCACAGTAGCAGCAATAGAGTGGACTCCACCTATCAGGGGAGTCGCGCAGCTAAACTCGCAGGGGGTCTATACGCCGCAACAACCGTATGCTAGGTTCCCAAATCAACCGACCCAATCCGCAACAGAGTATTGTGAAATCTGCCGAACGGTGGGACATCAACCTTAGATGTGTCCGATTTTGCAGAAGTACTCCAATGTTCGAAAAAATGTGTACTATGAGTTTTGTGCTTCAAAAACTCACAACACTGAACAGTGCAGAGCTCTTGATGCACTGGCGGACCGATCTTATCGGCGCTCCTATAGGGTGAATGAGGCTCCCAGGGGCAGAGGAGGTGGTATGCGCAGAGGTCGCACAGGGGGACGGGGTTCGCTAAAATGCTACAACTGTGATCAGGAGGGTCATGTGGCCCGTGAATTCCCCTGCCCAAGAGACCGTGGTGTTCCTAGTGCCGCATGAACACCCACGCGACAGAGGACTACCCTGAACTTATTAAGAAGTGGGAGGAACGAGCAAGGCAGAGGGGCACGAATTTGGTAAACACAGAACCTCAAGGGACAGCAACTCCGTCCATGCATAACGTAGCCATAGTAACGCAAGGAGGAAAGAAAACGGGAGAGGATGCTCACGAAAAGGAGCCAATACGAGTGATTGGGCATGCATCCCCGAAACATAATTAGGCTGGAAACGCAGAAGAAATATTTCCAGGAGGCGGTAGAAACTTTTGCCCAGCTAGGGGGAGACAAAGGTATTGAGTTACCTGTGAAGAAAGATACCGGAGAACAGAGCGCTATGGGGGCTTTGATTGAGGAATGGCTCCACCTGTTCCTCAAAATTGTTGACAATGCCTCGATGCAGGAATAGCTCAAGCATACCCTGGAAGATGTATTACAGGGAAACACAGGAACGAGGGAATCCTCAGACACAACACCCCAATATGTACAATGAGTCAAGGGGAACAAAATAAGAACGAGAAAAGAGTTCCGATTAGACACGCAGGTTGCGGCATTTCAAATCAGAGACACCATGCTCGATTTGGGATCTGACGTCACTATCATAACTCGGAAGACTTGGGAATCTCTAGGGAGGCCACAACTGACTTATTCACCAATCCATCTCAGGATGGTGAACCAGTACTGCATTGTGCCGATTGGCCGGGTCAAATATGTCAAATTCAACATCGCAAGGGTGAAGACTTACACGAATTTTGAGGTAACAGATATTATGGGAGATAAAGATCTGTATCCTGCATTGCTAGGAATTGACTGGGCTTTTGAAAACTATGCTATCATTGATCTCAAGAAGGAGCTGATGATTTTTGAAGACGGGGAAGTTCGGGTTACTCAGCCGCTCGACCCCTATCAAGGACCGAGATATACTAAAACAGTGGATAACAGGGAGGATGCTCAGATATTAGATAACCTCTATCAGATGACAACAGGGAAGAGGGAGGATTATATTAACCTGACAGCGATCAGCTCCGTAAGCTGGCGAAGTGTCCAGAGCTCAGAGCTGGGATCCGAACTCACTTCGGAAGACTAGCAGCAAGGCGAGTATGAGACTAGCACAAGGAGATGTGCATGTATTGCCAGGGTCCATTGGATTGGAGATGAGACAAGGAGTATCCCACCTTGTCCAATATGCAAGCAGTAAATACCTTCATTGCAAAGGTAGAAGACAAGGTACCAGAGGAAAACAGGATACCACTCTTGGACGTGGCGCTACAGTCCACATCAACCAGATGGTGGAAAAATCACCGCAACTCCCTGTCATGGTGGAGTTGTGTTGTGGAGGCTTTGATGGTGTGGTTCAAGGAAGACGAAGGACCTCGAAGCAAGAAAAGGTACCACGAAACTTCTGATCTGAGGGACCACCTAAAATCTTGTCAGGAGCAGTGGCGAAGTGTTGGGTACCCGAAGGAGTTGTGGGTACATCGGTTTATCTACTCCTTAGACACCATCCCGCATGCCTGGTACTTAGAGGAAGAGAGGAAGAGAGGGACATGTTCTTGGCAGGAGGTTGCAGATAAATTTGTTCAGTGCTTCTCATTTGAAGGGAAGACAGACCTAGTGTCCCAAGCATTATAGGCCATCAAAGGGATACTATTTTTCCCTGATCCAGGCATAAACGGGAGGCCATTAGTACTGAATATTGATGGCACACATAAGATAGCTTGTTAACGGATTGATAGCGAGCCAGATGATGATAGTTTGGAGGACCTGAGGCACCTATACTTTGAAGAGACAGAAGGAGAGCGGAACATCAAAGAAGAGCCTACCACCAAAGGAGTCCATCTACTTCCGCTGAAGACAAAGAAACTAAATATCAGCATGGAGGAAAGACCCAAGCTGGCTACTGTTGGGGACTACTAGGATGAGGAGACGACAAAGGAAATTTTCAGTCTTTTCCAGGAATACGAAGACCTATTCCCTTCATTGGTTGTGGATTTAAAAGGGATCAAAGGGGATCTCGGAGAGATGTGAATTGTGCTGAAACCGGACACCAGACCAGTGAAGCATCGACCTTACCGGCTGAACCCACGGATCAAGGAGAAAGTCAAACTAGAGATTGACAAAATGCTGAAGGAAAGTTTAATCTTCCCTATGGAAGAAGCAGAGTGGGTGAGTCCCATCGTCATTCAAAATAAGAAGGACAAGTCAGAAATCTGTGTCTGTGTGGATTACCAAATTTTGAACAACGCCTGCATCCATGACCCATTTCCTGCCCCATTCAGCGACGAAGTGTTGGACAACATTGTGGGAAATGAGGCCTAGTCCTTCACTGATGGGTTCTAAGGATACCATCAGGTGCTCATCGCGGGAGAGGACAAGATGAAGATGGCGTTCACCACCGAGTGGGGGTCTTTTGCATATCTCTTGATGCCGTTTGGGTTGAAGAATGCCCCTGCTATTTTTTCCAAGATTGTCATAGCTACTTTCCAGGAATACATTCATAAGTTCCTGGAAGTCTACATGGACGACTGGATGGTCTGCAGTTTGCTGAAAGACCACGCCACACTGCTACGCATAATGTTCGATCGATGTCGCCAATTGAAAATTTCCTTGAACCTGAAGAAATGCATCTTTGCGGTTCCATTCGAAACGATCCTGGGACACATGGTGTGCAAGCAAGGGGTCTGTGTCGACCCCGCCAAGGTCACAGTGATCGTCCACATGGAAGCCCCAGAAACTGGGAAGCAGTTGAGGTCACTGCTGGGGCACACGGGTTATTACAGACATTTTATAAGGAACTATGCGAAGATAACTATTCCTTTGGAGAAGTTACTGCGGAAGTCAAAGGTGTTCTAGTGGACGGAAGACTGCAAATTAGCCCTCAACACTTTAAAGGAGAAGTTGGCAATGGCGCCCATTCTGGTCCACCCAGATTGGGATAAACAGTTCCATGTGCATATCGATGCTTCCGGTATTGAACTTGGGGTTGGCTTAGCGCAACTGGGGGAGATGACAGTTGACCACCTAGAATACTTTGTCAGCCGTAAGTTGTCCAATGTGGAGCAGAATTACACCACCACAGAGAGGGAGGCCCTCTCCATGGTGTACTCACTCCAGAAGTTCTGCCACTACCTCCTGGGAGGTAAGTTCAAGTTCTTCACTAATCACTCCGCACTGAAGTACCTAGTCAATAAGCCAGTTTTGGAAGGATGGATATGCCGATGGCTCCTACTCTTTCAAGAATTAACCTTCGAAGTGATTTTCAAGCCCAGGAGGTTGAATTTCGGGCCCGATCACTTGTCCAGATTAAAGACAAGTGAGAACGAAGGCCCCCTAGATGATCAACTCCTTGAAGATGGTCTTTTCGGGTAGAAGCCATACCCGATTATTTGGCCGACATCGCAACTTACCTCGGCACGAGGTAGTGCCCTCAACACTATACCCCGATCCAAAAATGACACCTGGTCATCCGCGCCGCTGACTACCAACTGATTGCGGGGCAATTATATAAATTGGGCCTTGATGAGATCCTACGAAGGTGTGTCCTCGACCATGAATGTGAAGCCATGCTGTGGGAATGCCATAGCGGCATTGCAGGAGGACACGTGGGGGCGAAACCCACCACCAGGAAAGTGCTACAAGTTGGAATATGGTGGTCGACAGTCCATGCTGATAGTAAATCATTTTTCAATAAATGCAATGTTTGTCATAGAATAGGGAGGCCCTCTCACATGGACGAGCTCCCACTACACTCGGTAAATGTATTGCAACCGTTGGAGAAGTGGGCGGTCAACTTCGTAGGCCCCATAGCCCCTGTAGCCAGGCATTCAAAGGCCCAGTACATCATCACTGCCACAGACTACCTCACCAGATGGGCCGAAGTAGTGGCGGTATGAGACTGCACGACAGATACGGCAACTCGGTTCATCTTTGAGAACATCGTCAGCTCGTTTGGCTGCCCAAGGAGCTTAACCAATGATCAAGGTACACACTTCCTTAATGAAACAATCTAATTGTTGCTGGACACCTTTATGATCCAACATCACAAAAGCAGCCCGTACCACCCCCAAGCCAATGGTACTGTTGAAGCATTCAAAAAAATACTCGAAAAGGGCTTGACGAAGATCTGCAAAGCCAAACGGGATGATTGGGATGAACGTTTGCCAACCGCACTGTGGGCCTACTGAGCAACTGTGAATTGTTTGACGAATCAAACACCTTTCTAGCTGGTGTATGGCTGTGAAGCTGTGATTCCCTCCGATTTCACCATACCAAGCCTTATGATCACCACTTCCCTAAAGTCCTCGGAGGAGGAGGTGTTGTGTCTCAATCTAGTCTCCTAAACTGAGCTCATTTAATTGTCAACCAGGATTTGTAAACTGATGAAGTGAAGTGTACCATATGTACCTAGGTGCTTGTTTCCTAATGCGTTGTATGTGGTGTTTTGTGATGTTTTTGGTCTTTTGTGATGATTTGTGATGTTTTGAATTTTTGGTGATTTTTATGTCTTAAATGGAAATGTCTAGAAAACTTAATGGAAAGTACATAGGGTGAAAACAGTAGTTGCCTAGAATAAGGGAATGTAATGCAATTGGAAACAATGAAGCAATCAATTATGATTGAAATAAAAAGTAAAGCTCGATAATGTATCTTTAGGTAAATCCATGCAACTAAACTTGAGAAATTACCAAAATATGCAAATTTCTTCAACTAAACATTTAAATGACTAATGATGCAATACTTTGTCCTAAGCTTTTCTATTCTATGATTAATTCCTAGTTCTATTCTGCAATTTAATTGAATGTCACAGAACCTATACTCAAAGAGTTATTGGTTTCTTTTTCAAAATAGTTCTTTTGAGGAAGAGCTCTGTTTATGAAATGATGAGGAAATTACAGAGAGGTTTCAGACCTTATAGTGATGTTGTCTTCTGTTCCTATGGCTATAGATCATTTGTAGTTTTTAGAACAAGAAGATGTTTGTGAATAATGAAGGTCGTCTTGTTAATCCTAACAATCCAGAGTAATCTATTGTGCAATGATGACAATTTGAATATGAGATGCAAGTGCAATGAGTTAATCTAAAAATGAACCTAAGATGCTACTAAACTAGAACAATGCTGAACTATAAGTCATCATCAAACTTGAAATGAAGTAACTGATCATGAATTAAATGCAATGAAACTCCGGAGCTTTCCAACTATACTAACATGCATTATTCTATGAAGTTACACAATCTGTTTGTTCATCATTAATGATATTTTGGAAGAGTTCCTTCTTTTGGAAGAGGTAGAACAATTCTGACTGTGTACTTGGATGCAATTGCAAGCAAATAGACTGAAAGCAAATGAAAAACTAAGTTATCACATCCATACTCTACTCGTCATTATGATGTCTTGGGCAAGTGTTTAAGAGCAAGAACAGAGATGATACTTAGTACAAACACACAACTAAATCATTCATTATCACAGTCATGTCTTGAACTTCTTAAGGATGTCTTGGAAGAGTTTCTTCTTGTGGAAGAGTGATTAGAACAAGTGTAATTTATGATAGTGAATAGCAAAAACTACAACTAACTCCTACAGTACTATAGCTATTCATCATTCATCATTATAATCTGTTGGAAGAGTGTCTTCTTGTGAAAGAGCTGGAATGAATATAACTACAGTAGCTAGTTAAAACAACTATAAATTCAATTCCTAATCCTACAATACCATAGTCATTCAACATTCATCATTTTAATCTGTTGGAAGAGTGTCTTCTTGTGGAAGAGCTAGAATGAATACGACTACAGTAGCTAAAACAAAACAACTACTAATTCAAATGCAAAACATAAAGGCAGCTAGGAAAACTTATCTAATTTACGCAAAAGAAATCCGTGCAAGAGGGAGGGGCCCTCTACCACTTGACGACATTCAACTCCAAATTAAATCACGCCTTCAAAATAACTTTGTCTGCTCCATTAACGATGCAATAGTTTGAACATAACACTCTGTGTCTTCAAGGACGTAACACAGAGTTTTTAAACAAAATCTAGCAGCAAATCTAACATAAAATCTCTAACTTAGCTCTCGGTCTACTCAAGAGTTTATAAAGGAAATGCAAGTAACAATAATTACAACAATTTAGGAATAATGTCTTTCCTTATCCGAATCATATTAGGAGTCTTTGAGGTGGCTACGTGAAGAAGAAAAGACATCTGGACTGAGACAGTCCTAGTAGGAGTCTTCCTTCATAAATGTGTTCCCACGTGCATAACCGTACCCAGAATCCATTTCTTCCTCCATGATGAGCAACGAACCATGTAGACAGGACGTGGATCATGCCCATATGTGGTTTTTCTCAAGAGGCCACCTGGAACATACTCAAACATGAAGGTAGCTGCAGAATCACCGGTTAGCTACGGAATGTCTGCATTCTGCAGCTAGTTCCGGTCAAAATGCTTAACAATGGTAAAAATCACAAAATTCAACAAGTCAGTCATGTAAATCATTCTAGAAGTAATTTTAACTATATTTATTGATCAATTGGGTCTAAGATAGAAATGGACAAGGGAAAATGAGGTAAAATGAGGTGAAGGAAAGCACAAATTTGAGGCTCAACATACCCCCACTGCTGTCTCTTTGCATGTCCTCATGCAAATTATCCTATGAATTCAGAGGCTTCTGCAAGGACATCTAATCCCCTTCTTCTCCTTTGTCTGAAAGCTAGAGGCCTTCTGGGCTTCCTGATCACAAGTTTGAACCTGAGGTTGGTGAGTGCCCTGACTAGCTTTTTGTTCTTTGTCTTCAACTTCTCATTGGTCCTCTCCACTTTGTCTATATGCTGGGATAAGGTTGAGTTCATATCAGTTTTGAGCTTGATTTGATCTTTGAGAATTTCATTCTCATTTTTGATGTGTCTATTCAATAATTCCAACTCATACCTATCCCTTCTTAATATATCAATTTCAGACAGTGGAGGACTGGGGGTTCTCTCTCTGCTTTCTGAAGCTGTCCTCTCTAAAGTTTCCACATAGTCATAAATTTCCTGTTGAGCAGGATCAATTTCAAGGGTTCCTTCATAAAAATCCTCTTCATCATCCTCTTCAATGGGTGTTTCTTCATCTTCTATATTGATTACCCCTGTTTGTTTGATTGGTGTTTTCTTCAGTTTTCCCTTTAATCTGTGGCTTCTCCTAGGCTGAGAGGATCCCTCTTCTTTCTCTGTGGTAGATTCCTTGATTATCTTTTCTTCCTTAAGTTGCCTCTTGATTCGAGTCAACTTCTCCAAAATGATTTCCTCACTGCTCTCTTGGGCTGGTTTGTCGATTTCAACTTTTGAAGCCCTCCATTTCCTACTTCTCTTCGTAGGCTGTGGTTCAGGTGATGGTTCTTTTGCTTCTTCAAAATGATTTCTTATTAAGAAATCATACCATGTATCATTTGTTTTAGCTAGATGATGCTCAATCAAAATTTTGACCAAACCATGATGATACAGGGTTGTCTCTAAAAATTGAATTCTTCTCTGAACACAGGAAGCCATCTTCTTCAGACTTTGAAGCAAGAAATATGGTAGGTTTAAATCTTCTCCCAGAAAATGCATCATTAGTCTAATGTGGTAGACATAAAATGTCCCATATCTACCCTCACATGTAACAATTTTTTGTAAAAGAAGTAGTATGTTTCTCCATTTGCTTTTCAATGCAGTACTGGGAATTCCTTTCTTGAATACACTAACATCCATATTTGGTGATTTTTAAATTTGTTTCCAGGAGTCATTGTGGAATTCCCTATTTTTAAACCATCTCTCCCCAGTTCTGGACAATCCTGTAGCCTCTGCAATAAAAACTTCAGTGACAGTAAACTTGACATCCCCTACTTCAACTTCGGTTCCTTGAAATGATCTGGCAAATGTTTTAGTCACTTCCTTATGGAAGCCATTAAATTTTTCCAAAAATTGAAGCCATCCTATTTGTTGTAACATTTCCTTGCATTGTGGGTAACCTTCTAAATATTTTGAACCCACAGGTTCAGTCCTTACAATTAAACCCATGATTTTTCAATATCAAATTAATACTCTTCTACCCCAAAACAATGTCTTTCACTTTCGGAATGAAATGACTTCAAGCTCTAAATGAAAATGGCTTCAATTTTGGAATGACATACCTCTGATTGATAATGAAAAATGCCTTCGAAACCTTGAATTGATATGCTTCTGTTGACAATTGAATTTTGAAGTGATTTGCCTCTGTTTGATGATGAAAGCAGTTTCAAATTTCGAGCTGAAATGTCTTTGATTGAAAATGGCAGATGGCTTCAAATTTCTTTTTGTGCAATACCTCTGGCTCTTAGTAGCAAAAGACTTCAAATTCAACGCTGCAACATCTCTGTCTCTGGTAACAACAGACTTCAAACTAAACACTGCAACGTCTCTGTCTCTGGTAGCAAAAATCTTCAAACTCAATCACTACAACACCTCTGTCTCTGGTAGAAAAAGACTTCAATTTTAACACCTCTGTCTTTTGGTAACAGAAGACTTCAAACTCACACTGCTACAATTCTGAGTTTATAGTGAAAATACTTCAAACTCCGTTCACAATGATATTTTATCTGCCCACGGAATCAAGTAGCTTCAAGTCCTCACACTGTTATACTTCCAAATTTACCCTTCTGCTCTGCTCTGCGTTTACAATGCTTCAAATGTTATTCAAACTGATATCCTTTAGCTCTGCTCCTGGTGATAATAATATCTCTGTCTTCGGAATGGAATGCCAGCTACGGAATGAAGTTATGGTAGTGGTCACGGAATGGAGTAGTGGAGTGAGGTGGAGGGATTGTATTAATGATTGAGGAGACGGTGGAGGATTTTACGACGGCAGAGGGAATCATCATCATTAAATGTCTTGGTTAAGAGACGTGGAAAATTCAAATGCTTTGGCCATTTCACCGCTTAAATGCTATCGGATATGAAATTTGAAATGGAAGATTTTAATCTAAAGTCTGTAGAGGGTTTGTTGGTGTTTGATCAATAAAAAAAATTAAAACAACATTTTCGAATAATCCATAACTAAACTATGCTAAACTTTTATGAAATGCCATTGTAATTTTAAACTTGTTACCTCTGCCCTTTATTTGATTTTTGTAGCTTTTGTCTTTTCTGCTCATCTTTGGAGGAATCTTTCATAATTTTCTTGATGTTTTTGATTCATGAATTCACTGGGTCACTTTGTTGTAATTCTGATGTCTGCTAGTTGATGCCTTCAGGATTTGTAGCTGCGGAAAGACTAACAGGCTGCAGAAAGGCTGATCAGCTGCAGAATGTCCATTGAGCTGCAGAATGTTCCTGTAAAACACTTTAATCATGAAAATGGAATGTTTTTGGAGTATGGGTGAAATGTTATGTGGTATGAATGAAAATGGATGATGGATTATGATATGTATGAAGTGGATAATGGAATGGAATGGATTCAGTTCATGAATATGGAATGAAGGAACATAAGGGTTGTACTGCAATTCATGACATATTTTATTCACTTACAACAAGATATCAAATTTTGTGTTTTGATATGAAAATGAGATGAATGGAAAATGGAATGAGATGGGTGAAGTGTGGAATAGAGTGAAATATGAATGATGAATGAGATGGAGTATGGATGAATAAGTGAATGGAGTGAGATGAAATGAATCATAAGCACTATGGAACTGTACTTATGATTTTTATAACAGCTGCTTATAAAAACAAAAAAATGGGAAAAGTTAGAGTGTCAGAGAAACTCTGATTTTCACCCTATCTTTTCTGTATAAACATGCCAATCAATGATTGGTTTTCATGTTTATAACTTTATTTTTATTTTTTATTTTTTTTTTCAAAAGAGAAATGCTTCAGAAAATTTAATCAAGTTGATGAAGAAGAGAGACTCTTCTTCATTAACTTCACATCATTGTCTTCTTGGAACTTCTTGACAAACTCTTCTCTTGAGAGTGGCTTGTGGTATAGCTTCAGTCTATGACCATTCACAAGAAAAGTGACATCTTCTTCATCTATAGTTCTGATTTTTACTGCCCCATTATCAAAAATTCGAACAATTTCATATGGCCCAAGCCAATGTGTCTGAAATTTCCCTTGAAAATCCTTGAATTTTGAATCAAACAAGAGAGCCCAGTCACCCTCTTTGAATTTCTTCTCCTCGATGTACTTGTCATGCCATCTAGCCCTTTGCTGTTGGACTAGACTTGTTTTCTGAACTGCATCTTGTCTGATCTCATCCAACTCATTAATTTGCTCCAGTCTATGCTTTTGTGCCTCCGTTAGATCAAGTCCTAGCTGAACTGCCATCTTGAATGTTTGAATTTGGAACTCTATAGGAAACAAAACTTGCTTTTCATAAACAAGCTCATAAGGAGTATGGCCTGTTGTATTTCTCCATGTAGTTCTATAGGCCCACAAGGCTTCAGGAAGCCTATCTACCCAATCTCTTCTATGTAGATGAACAGTCTTTGTTAGGATTCCTTCAATGACTTTATTAGTGGATTCCACTTGACCATTTGCTTGTGGATGATAAGGAGTAGATGTTCTATGTCTGATTTTGTAATTCTCCATCATTTACTCCACTATCCTTGATGTAAATTGAGCTCCTTGATATGTAACAATTTCCCTTGGGACACCAAAACGAGTGAAAATATCCTCAAAAAGAAAAGTAATTACAGATGATTCATTAGCAACAAGTAATGGTTTAGCTTCTACCCACTTAGTAACATAATCAGTGCAAACTAATATGTATTTCTTTTTTCTTGATGGAGGACTAATAGGTCCTACAAACTCCAAAGCCCATTTTTCAAAAGGTTCAATGTGTACCTGAGGTTGTAATGGCATCTCACCTGAAGGAGAAGGTTTCCCTACCCTTTGGCAACTGTCACACCTTTTTACATACTCCCTTGCATCTTTAAACAAAGATGGCCAATAATATCCTAAATTAAGGATCTTATAGGCTGTCCTCTTATCTGAAAAGTGTCCGCCACAAGGTTCATCATGACATGCCTTGAGAATTTCAGGCATCTCATCTTCACGAACACACCTTCTAATAATCAAATCTGGACCTGTCTTGTACAACTCATTAGCGACCCATGAATATCTTGCACTATCATTAATGATTTTTCTTTTATCCCTTGCATTCATAATTAAAGGAAATTTTCCTGAAAATAAATAATTGGCAATATCAGAAAACCATGGAGTTTGAGTAGAGATTGCAAAAAGATATTCATCAGGAAATTGATCTTCAACCGGAGTGTCATCTTTGATATTTTGAATTCTAGACAGGAAGTCAGCCACAGTGTTTTGTTTTCCAGGCCTATCTAGAATAGTAATGTTGAATTCTTGCAATAATAACAATCATCTTATAACTCTACCATTAGTGATTGATTTATTCATTAAATATCTAATGGCAGAATGATCAGTGTGAATAAAAGTTTCATAGCCTGTTATATAGTGTCTAAATTTGTTAATGGCATGAACAACAGCTAAAAACTCTTTTTCAGTTACAGTATAGTTTAACTCTACAGGAGTCAAATTTTTACTGATATAATAGATGGCATAGGGAATTAAATCTTTTTGTCCCAATACTGCTCCTAGAGATGTATCGGAAGCATCTGTCGAGATATGAAAAGGTAACTTCTAGTTAGGTCCCCTTAATATAGGTGCTTCAGAAATTTTGGTTTTCAGGGTTTCAAAAGCTAACTGGCAATCAGAAGTCCACTTGAATTCACAATCTTTGGTGAGTAATTTGAAGAGAGGAGATGCTATTTTGGTGAAGTTTTCTATAAATCTCCGATAATACCCCGTAAATCCTAGAAAACTTCTAACATCTCTTTGACAACTTGGAATGGATAGGTTAGAAATAACTTCAACTTTCGCCTCATCTACTCTAATCCCATCCCCTGAAATGTGGTGCCCTAAAACAATACCTTCAGTGAACATCATAAAACATTTTTCATGACTAAGAGAAAGGTTTGCTTCTTGACATCTTTTTAAGACTTTTTCCAAGTTTTCTAAAGCCTCTTCAAATGCATCCCCATAAACTGTAAAATCATCCATATACACCTCTACACAGTCATGTATCAGATCAGAAAAAATTCCTAATACTGCCCTTTGGAATGTTGCATGTGCATTGCATAACCCAAATGGCAATACTCGGTAGGCATAGGTACCCCATGGACAAGTAAATGTGGTTTTATCTTGGTCTTCAAGTGCTACTTGGATTTGATTGTAACCACTAAACCCATCTAGGAATGAAAAGTACTTTTTACCTGCTAGTGTATCTAATAATTGATCTATGAAAGGTAAGGGAAAAATGGTCTTTGTTATAGCTATCTCAGCTTCTCGGTAGTCAACACACACCCTCCATTTTCCATTTTTCTTAGGCACAATCACCAAAGGAGACACCCACCTAATATCTGAAATGATGTAGAAATTAACATTTAACAATTTTTGTAATTCTTCCTTGACAATTTCCCTAAGATTTGGATTCATCCGTCTTTGAGGCTGTCTGATTGGTTTGCAATTTGCTTCTATATAGATGTGATGAGTACAAGTCTTGGGACTTATCCCTTTCATGTCAGTGTATTCCCATGCATATGCAGAAGAATGTCTCTGTAATACTTTGACTAACTCTTCTTGTTGAGATTTTCCTAGGTTTTTGTTTATATTCAAGGTTTTTCCTGGAAAAATTTCACTTGTAGAGCTGCCAAATTTGTCCATAAAATGAAGAGACATCTGTCTAGATGACAAGAACTCAATATTGGATCCCTCTTGAAATGATTCATGTTTATGCTCTGGAGAGGATTCAAAATTTTCTAGAGTATTCAGAATTTGATTATCTTCACTAATTTCTGAAATTGTGAAGAGTGGTTGTAAATATTCTTCATCCTCTATCCATTGAGTATCATTTAGATCTGTAATTGTCCTAGCTGGAGGATATAAAGTGAATTTCTTTGTTGAACTACCATCAGAAATATACATATCACCGGACCTACAACTAATAAAAGCATCGGCTGTAGCCAACCAAGGTCTTCCTAGTATAACAGGATGGCCTCCTAGATTATTCTTGGGTGTCAGGATCATGAAATCCACAGGGTACTCCCAAGAGTCTAGGGACACTGGAATGTCTTCTATTACCCCATCTGGTCTGATCACAGATCTATCTGCTAATTGTAATAGTGTGGGTGTAAAGAGAAGATTAGGAAGTTTCCGTTTGTCCATGATTTGTCTACTCATGATATTTATTGCTGCTCCTAAGTCAATGAGTGTGTTTTGAATTTCAATTCCATTGATGTGAATTTTGACAACTGGATTTCCTGGGTCAAGGTACTTTGGAATAGTAATCTTACCCATCATAATGTCCGCTATTTGTCCTACCAGTTGAATTTTCTTGGTTTCTCTTATTCTTTTTCTTGTTGTCTTCATACTCAACTCCTTTATTGTTTTGGCTAAAATTGGGATTTCTTTGATGGCTTGCAATAATGGAATTTTAATGCAAACATTTCTCAATTCATCTAAGAAATCATAATTAGGCACCATTATTTGTTTTTCTACACCTTTATCAATTTGTAATCTTTCCGGGAAGGGAGGTATAGAAGTAGATGTGGATGGTTGCTCTAATACAGGAGTTGGATTTATTGGATCTTTTTGTTTTAGTTTTTCAATGTTTTGGTCTTGAAAGGATGGGTCTTCCTCAAGACTTTTATTAACCCGTAGGGAGTCTTCCTCAGAATTATCTTGTTCTTGTATGATCACAGAAGGTTTCCTCTTCTCAAGTATCCTTCCAGACCTAAGTTGAACATCACCAAGGTCTAGAGGAGTAATTAAATAAGTTGGAAATTGTTGTCCTTCTATCATGTATGTATTCTGAGGGTTTTTATTATTGGGGTTTGGTATGGGCTGAGCTGGCAATTGATTGGATTTTTGAGGGAATGGTAATGGAAGTGGTTGATTTTGATGAGATTGGTTCGGATGATGTTGTTGAGGATTTTGTTGAAAATTTTGTTGAGGATTTTGAGGATAAAAATGTGGATATGGTGGATAGGATGGTGGATACTGATAATATGGAGAGTATCTTCCATAGGGACCTTGTGATCCTTGTGCCCAAGATTGCGATTGATTTTGAAATTGGGGCCAAGGTTGCTGCCAAGAATTCCAAGGTGGAGGTTGATTATACATTTGATCATGGAATCCTTGTGTCTGAGATCCCTGCCAAGGTCTTCTAGATACAAAGTTAAGAGATTCCGTGGAGTCTGTAGGAGTTTCTTCTTGAAAAACAGCCTTGAGACCAGGAAGAGAAGGACAATTCTTGGTCTCATGTTTCTCAGAACAAATAACACAAGTTTCTACAACTTTTACATCCAAAGGGCACTCTCTCAAGGCATGTTTCTTCCTACATTTGGGACAAAAGATTGCCAAGGCATCAGATTCAGCCTTTTGCTTGTTTTGTATCTTGAGGGTGTCTATTTGTTCACTAAGACTCCCTAAGATGTCATATTTAAAATCATCAAGCATGTGTCCTATTTCTGATCTACTTACTGTCCCAGAAGCAGATTTACTTGCTCTTGCAAGAGCAGGATCTCTTGGACCTTTGACAGTTTTGGATTTCCCTCCGGAAAGGTTGATACATAACTCAGATATTTCAGGTAATGTGAGTTGTGATATATCCCCTTTTCCCATCATGTTAAGGATATCCAACCATTCATCCCTAATTGTTTTCAACAAAAGAGCTTTTAAAGTGTCTTGATCTAAGTTTTCCATTTGTGCCCTTTTTATGTTGTATTTAAATATTTCCAACAAATCTTCTAAGTTTTCATCTTCCTTTTGTAACATCTTGAACACTTCTTCCTTATGATTAATCGGCATACAATAATCCAAGTATCTCTCTAGAAATGCTTGTTTCATGTCTTCCCATGTTCTAATAGAACTATTGTTTAAACTCATAAACCACTTCAATGCTGCTCCTTTCAGAGTTGAAGGAAATAATTTCAATTTTTGAGCATCTTGTAGATAGTCATAAGTTCTACACAACACTTCAAATTCGAATAATAAAGTTTCAGGATCTTCAGTTTTAAGTCCATAGAAGTTCGGAAGGACAGAGGGTGAAATGTTTTTCATGGTTGTATTGGTTTCTTCATCAAGTATAGGGAACCCAAAAGAGCTTCCTATTCTACCTCTTCCTCCTTCTGTACCTCTACCTCCTTCTGCACCTCTACCTCCTTCTCCTCTTCCTCTACCTCTACCTCCTCCAAATAATGTGTGTTCTCCATTAACAACTCCTCCTCCTCCTTCTTCTGCCATGGTTGACTCTCCTGTGGAAGTAGAAAGGTTTGTGTCCCTAACAGGAGTCTTTAGATATTTTTCTATGGCAGGTTCAGTGAATGAAGTGGAAGGTTTCTCTAATGGAATAGGTGACCTTAGATCTTCTAGAAGTCCAGGATCAGTAAATGATGGAAGATGGGTTTGAGTTGAAGGTGTACTAGCTCTGGATCTAGATGAAACAAGTGGCGTTCTAGAAATCAAACTTTTGCCTCTGCTGCTTATAAATCTTCCCCTTGAATCTCTCTCCCTACGCATAAAATTGTTTTTGGATGCTAAGAAACAAAGGTTACCTAGTTTTCACTTCCCCGACAATGGCGCCAAAATGTTGTGTCTCAATCTAGTCTCCTAAACTGAGCTCATTTAATTGTCAACCAGGATTTGTAAACTGCTGAAGTGAAGTGTACCATATGTACCTAGGTGCTTGTTTCCTAATGCGTTGTATGTGGTGTTTTGTGATGTTTTTGGTCTTTTGTGATGATTTGTGATGTTTTTGGTCTTTTGGTGATTTTTATGTTCACAAATGGAAATGTCTAGAAAACTAATGGAAAGGGTTGGTGGTGAAAACAGAGTTAAGCCTAATGTATGGAATGGTAAATGCAATTGGAAACAATGAAGCAGAATCTGAACTATGACTAAATAAAAGCAAAAGCTTGATAATGAATTTTTAGGCAAATGACACAAACTAAACTTGAGAAATGATCACTAAATATGCAAATCCTCTAGCTAAACATTTAAACACTAATGATGCAATACTCTGTCCTAAGCTCTTTTATTCTATGATTAATTCCTAGTTCTATTCTGCAATTTAATTGAATGTCACAGAACTTATACTCAAGAAGTTATTGGATTCTTGTTCAAAATAGTTCTTTTGATGAAGAGCTCTGTTTATAAAATGATGAGTAAATTACAGAGAGATTTCAGACCTTATAGCGATGTTGTCTTCTGTTCCTATGGCTATGGATCAGTTGTAGTTTTTAGAACAAGAAGATGTTTGTGAATAATGAAGGCTGTCTTGTTAATCCTAACAACTAGAGTAATCTATTGTGCAATGGATGAAAATTTGAATATGAGATGCAAGTGCAATGAGTTAATCTAAAAATGAACCTAAGATGCTACTAAACTAGAACAATGCTGAACTATAAGTCATCATCAAACTTGAAATGAAGTAACTGATCATGAATTAAATGCAATGAAACTCCGGAGCTTTCCAACTATACTAACATGCATTATTCTATGAAGTTACACAATCTGTTTTTTCATCATTAATGATATTTTGGAAGAGTTCCTTCTTTTGGAAGAGGTAGAACAATTCTGACTGTGTACTTGGATGCAATTGCAAGAAAATAAACTGAAAGAAAATGAAAAACTAAGTTATCACCTTCATACCCTACTCGTCATTATGATGTCTTGGGCAAGCGTTTAAGAGCAAGGACAGGGATGATACTTAGTACAAACACACAACTAAATCATTCCTTATCACAGTCATGTCTTGAACTTCTTAAGGATGTCTTGGAAGAATTTCTTCTTGTGGAAGAGTGATTAGAACAAGTGTAACTTATGATAGTGAATAACAAAAACTACAACTAACTCCTACAGTACTATAGCTATTCATCATTCATCATTATAATCTATTGGAAGAGTGTCTTCTTGTGAAAGAGCTGGAATGAATATAACTACAGTAGCTAGTTAAAACAACTATAAATTCAACTCCTAATCCTACAATACCATAGTCATTCAACATTCATCATTTTAATCTGTTGGAAGAGTGTCTTCTTGTGGAAGAGCTAGAATGAATATGACTACAGTAGCTAAAACAAAACAACTACCAATTCAAATGCAAAACGTAAAGGCAGCTAGGAAAACTTATCTAATTTACGCAAAAGAAATCCGTGCAAGAGGCAGGGGCCCTCTACCACTTGACGGCATTCAACTTCAAATTAAATCACGCCTTCAAAATAACTTTGTCTGTTCCATTAACGATGCAATAGTTTGAACATAACACTCTGTGTCTTCAAGGACGTAACACAGAGTTTTTAAACAAAATCTAGCAGCAAATCTAACATAAAATCTCTAACTAAGCTCTCGGTCTACTCAAGAGTTTATAAAGCAAATGCAAGTAACAATAATTACAACAATTTAGGAATAATTTCTTTCCTTATCCGAATCATATTAGGAGTCTTTGAGGTGGCTACGTGAAGAAGAAAAGACATCTGGATTGAGACAGTCCTAGTAGGAGTCTCCCTTCATAAATGTGTTCCCACGTGCATAACCGTACCCAGAATCCATTTCTTCCTCCATGATGAGCAACGAACCATGTAGACAGGACGTGGATCATGCCCATATGTGGTTTTTCTCAAGATGCCACCTGGAACATACTCAAACATGAAGGTAGCTGCAGAATCGCCGGTTAGCTACGGAATGTCTGCATTCTGCAGCTAGTTCCGGTCAAAATGCTTAACAATGGCAAAAATCACAAAATTCAACAAGTCAGTCATGTAAATCATTCTAGAAGTAATTTTAACTATATTTATTGATCAATTGGGTCTAATATAGAAATGGACAAGGGAAAATGAGGTAAAATGAGGTGAAGGAAAGCACAAATTTGAGGCTCAACAGGAGGCACTCCAAGAGCACCTGCACGAATTACAGGAACTCGACGAGGCCCGATTCCTTGTCGAGTTCCATCAAAAGGTTCAGAAAGACAGATATAAGGCATGGCATGATCACCACATCAAGAGAAAAACGTTCTAGGTTAGCGGTAAGGTTCTCCTATACGATAGCAGGTTTCATAAGTTTCCAGGGAAACTGCAGATGCACTGGTTGGGACCCTACTTCGTCATCGAAATTAAGGATTTCGAGGCAGTTTGGTTGGCTCAACTGGATGGTACTATTTTACCTGGCTAGGTGAATGGTGCATGCCTGAAGCCCTACCATGACTAAGTTTCTTTAGCTTTCTATTAATAACTCTCGTACCCGAGAGAAGTTTGTATAGTAGAGTAGTTGAATAACTCTCTCGCACCCAAGATGAGCATAGGTAGAGTCACTTGTTCATGCATAGGTCATTAATAATCATAGGTTGTGGGGACCGCAACACAATCGATTGTGGTTGGGGAGGGGTCCAGTATGCCATCCCCATAGGAGAAGAACACGTGTCAAGTGTCAGTCCCCATCATTTCATTTATTACTTGTGTCAGTCCGTAGGATCGCCTGGATTTGCAACATAAATTTCCATAATTAGAAGTAAACTTGCAGTAATCATTTTGCCATAATTATAAGTAACCTTAGCCGTCACGTCCACCCATTTCCCCATACCACTTTCAGCAGATGTCAGAACACACCTCAGCAGGCCACCGATCACACGATTATCGCCGTGGAGGATGCTAGTAGGAATTAATTCATTATGGGGTCTCATCAACCTCACTCATGTCGGTTAATTACATAGCCTGCATGAAGAAAATAACGAGAATTCCAGAGAGATATGAGTTAGAGTTAGAAGTTTCTGAAGAAGCAAAGGCAATTGGAGCAGAACCAGAGCAGCAGAGGTGTACCGAATCAAAGAGCCAAGAGAAGGGCCGAGAACTATTTTGTAGATGTATCAGTGACACGCAAAGATGACGAGATTCAATCCAGCAGTAGTAGAACAGGAGCTTGATAGTAGGATTCACAAAATGGAGTCCCTCGTCGGGAAGTATGACAGTGCATCCGTCATCGATGTAGACCTCATAGATTCTTTCGAGTTTCCAGCGCTCAAACGACAAGTGTACATGGAGAGCCACACCACAGAGGCAGGGCAAGCAACAACAAGAATTTTTCCTGAGTTTCGAGGCATTCAACAGCAGGGATAATTTTAAGGATGGAAAATTATCTTGAAGTTTAAAAAATTGGCGAATCTCATTAGTCCCTAATATGCAAACTATAAAATGTTTATTGATGTACTTGTAACATTATTCAAATTTATAATTATATTATATATATTGTATATATAATGTTGGCGATTTTTAACCTAAAATAATTTTATATTGTAAAATTTGGGCGAATCATTTTTATAAAAAAATGGAAATTGGCGAATCTTTTTTTTGGAAAAACCATGGAAAATTAGCCCACCTGCGAATATTAGCCCATAAAATTTTCCATGTTCAGCAGTCCTCAATCTTGAATTTGAGGAACCTACCTGTATTTGGGATGATAGGCATTGCCATGCAATGTACCAATTTCTTGCTAAGAAGAATTCAGAACGGTTCCTTATGGCTAGGAAAAGAAATTCCAATCCATGCGGAGGACATTCACAGACTTACAGGGCTTTCACAGGAAGGCTAGGACGTTTCTTCAGCATTCTAGACCATCTCCAAAAGAGTAAAGAAGTCGGGGGACACTGATTATTATGTAAAATATGGCACCCGCAGGGGAGGGAAGGGAACGAAAATTGAGCTCATCAACAAGCCTGAAATCAGGTTCGCGTGCTACCTCATTGCCAGTAAGACGATGAGCTATTACACCAAAGGGGAGTGTACCCTAGACACCATTTCAATCGCAGAGCACTGCGTCCAGGGGACCAGGCTGAACTGGTGCTCCTTCTTGCTGAAGGAGTTGTTTGATGCATGTGAGGATAACTACAAGAGGACAACGGGATTCATCTATGGATACCTGATAGTCGTGCTAACTATGTGGAAGTGGCATTCCCACCTCATCAGGATGCCGGTAGAAATAGTGGAGGGTCAGCCTTTGGAAATGAGGTTCGTCCCATGGAAGGTGTCGGGAGACCCCAACACCAAATAGTTTAATGCAGAGGCCTTCCGAAATTGGTATGGCTTAATGACTGATGTGGTGACAAGCCAGCAGAGGATTCCCAGAAATCTGCTGGACGGATACAGCGAGCAAGTCTGGTTCGGGGTCAGGCACAAGCACACATTCCTCCGACCTACTTGCATGGCAGAAGAGACATTCCAGATGAGGCTGTTGAAATTCCTGCTTGATGACATAGCCTTCCATACTGAAGTTTGTTCGTGGCCGGGGGTCGCGATGGAAGTCCAAAGCGGGGTATACATTGAAAATTTCGAAAATATGCTACCACAGCAATTTCCTGGCGAATCAGCAGTGGAAGCGGCAAAAAGGGTCTCCAACTTGCAGCTCTTCCCACTCATTTTCCAACTAAACACACAGGTACGAAGCTTCAATGAAGTGGTCCAAGTAATCTCAAGCAGTGCCACTCCTCTCCCAGTTTTTTCTGAATTTCAGCTTTCTCAGTCCACCCCGCTTCCACCCACGACCTCCATCACCACCCCCATTCCAAATATATTTTTTAGTTCACCAAGCCCAGTAGCCACCCCGATGGGGGAAAATAGTAAGCCCGCTAAACCCATAGCAGCACCAAAGGCCAAGAGGGCCAGAACTATAGAAGCAAGCCCGGTGGTTGACCTCACAAAGGAGGATCTGCCCCAGCAACTGAGCCCAGGGGTACCCATCCAGGAAGAAACACTTGCCGAGATAGGGGATGCAAGCGGGTTTCCACCTCACCCTCCCATTAACCCCTTCGACTTCATAAACGTCCGTATTTCACCACCTCGTACCGACCCACTCCCACCTACCACTTCATCTGCCCCATCCAACTCATCTGCGACCATATCAGATCCAGTAATCTAGAACATAATCAATGGGGACCATGAAACCGAGGTTGACTCAACTATAAAAGTGGTACCACCAGCCAACCCTGCTGTGGACCCCCAGGCCACTTTTACTGACCTCATCACATAGATGGCACAAATAGTTGCAGACACGACTGGGACACAGCCTGAGTCTACTCCACTCTAGAAGCCCGTCCAAGAAGATCAGGGGGAGCAGCGGACCTGAATATGGCGGACTCTGTACGCCATAAAACTCCTCCGCCATCCCCTCAAGGACAATCCACCAGATCAGTTGCCAGTGGGCAACCACTGTAGGAGTGGCGGCCAGATCAAGGTAATTCAGGGGCTGAAAGCATGGAGACGTGGGGCACGGCTCAGTTGTACCACTTCATCCAGAGGGCAACCCAACAGGCAGAAATACTACACTACGAGCTACAACAAAGGTGTGAGCAACAACAGCAGCAAATAATCGCGCTTACTAAATAGTGTAAGAAGCTCACAATGGCACACAGGAAGCTACAGGACGAAATGGACGAAGTGGCCAGAGTTTTTACAGAAGTATGGCCTGTAGTGTTGGCTCACTACCATCAGCTACCCACGGATGTGCCGAAAATGGACATATTACAGTGAGCAATCCACCTCAGGGTGGCATACTCCAACCTATGCGAGGAGAACACAGAGCTTCAGGCGGCATTGGTAGCATGACCAGCACTGCCTGACCCAGCGGCAGTCTACACAGCACAAATTTCTGAGAAATAGTGCCAGGTAACCAAGATGCAGGAAGCTCTCAGTACTATAGCCAGAGACACCTACGACCTCCTGAAATTTCTACAGGTATGCTCGACAGCCCTTACAGTGAAGACACAGCCGATTTCGGCTCAGCTATAACAACTCTCCAAAGAAATTCAAGATGCCACGGACCCCTCGCAGCTGGACTAGCTGTATGCCCACGCGGAGGCCCTAGAGGTTCAGATCCAGCAGAAATAGGCCAATTTGGTGATGGCCAAGCAGGCCATTCGGGAGCTTTTCCAGCCCCTACAGATCACCACCCAGACAATGCAGCAGTTGGCCGCCGAGGCCGAAACCCAAATCAGTATAGTATTTAGCACTGTACCGACAAACGCTGGGGAGGAAGTTGTCACCAAGATCATGATGGAGACAAACGCATTATTACAGGGGTGGTAGAAGGCTGTGGTAACCTTCCAAAAGCTTAAGGCTTCATCTTTGAGCAAGGTCTCAGAGTTGGGGCCCTTGTTTGGGCAGTAAAATGAAGGTGCATAGCAGGACCAGGGCACAGGGTTTGGTGAAGCTATGGAGGTATAAACAGTGATTTGCGATTGACTCATGACGATTCAAGAGACTGTGGTTGGGGCTTGTTGGGGCCCTTGTTTTGAATTTTTAATAAGGGGCATATTTTGGGTTCCGGATTGACACATGGCAGACACAACAACGGTAGGCATCGGAGATGCTGAGGTTGCAGAGGAGCAGGAGATGAATGAAGAAGTTGGCGTAGAGAAGTGCAGATGAAGAGAATATGCGGAAAAGAATAGATAGCAAAACTCATGTGCAACAGAAAGAAGCCAAAATCAGTTGAGGAAGAACACAAGAGATACTAGTAGTTGCGCTGGCGGGTGAATAAATAGGCCATCACCCAGCATAAAAGAAGAGAATGCACAGATGCAGAGGGATCAAAGAGGTTAGAGCAGATGCCGCAAAAGAGTTCTATTCTAAGCGTGACATATTTGTATTTCCTATGGTTCTATTGATCTAGCATGGATACAGTATCTCTCTCTCTTTGTCCTGCAGGACCTCTGTAATAGAAGTGGAATGTTCTTTCTATCGAGCCATGTAACTCTAGATCATGAAGAATGGTTATTAATATAATTGAAGGTTGTTGTCTTATCATATGAGTTCAATGTATGCATGATGTTTTTGGTACTTTAAATTTTTTTTTGCTTAGTATCTGCATAATGTTCTGAGAAGATCTTCCATATATGATGTTACGTATGAAAATGATCCTATGTTAGTTCTAAGTTGCGGATCCATCCACCAATACCAATACGTTCCCATTCTGCATGTGGTCACGACACGCCTCGAGTGAGACTCTCTACTCTTCAGAGTAGGGTGAAAATGCCGACGTGGTGCTAGACTACAGCAAACTCCTTTGTTGGCCTCAATCCCAAAACCTGGGTCTTGCCCGTGAGACCTGTTTCCTCGCCAACAAATTTCAAATCCTTCCCAATTTTGTTTCAATTTTCTGCAAATTTTCAATTCATGTGTAGCCTGTCTTTATGCCATGGACCCACAACAAATTAGACAGTCTAACCCTGGTTTTTCTGTATTTAAATTTCTATTTTAGAATATAGAGAATGAAAATATGTCAAGCTGTTTAATCCTGACATATATTAGATTAGGTAGAGACTTAAGAGTCCAAATTTTTAATCTGGGCTCTTGGAAGAAATAAGGGTAGCATTAGATAGGTTTATTTTTCTGTTTGAAAAATAATATGTAAAAGAGATTCTAGTCCAAGTGCACTCAAAGGAAGAAAAAATGCTAGGACAATAGGAATGGTTAGGTAGAGATGTTGTTTTGAAGAATGACAATTTTTTCAGGTTGCTGCAAAGGTTATCAGATCAAAAGAAGGCCAATCAAGGAGGAAAAAAATATTTCCCAATGCAAAGGCACTAGTCTGCTAAACACAGAGATTACTGAGGTTCTGGACACCTAAAGGGCAAGCTGTCCTCACCAAGTGGAGCCACTGTTAGCCACCTATAAATTCTGATATACCTAATGGTGGCTAAATACATTTCAAGCCTTCAAGAGATTTATTTACTTCAAAAATCCATCATCTTTGAAGTCTTATGATGATTCTTTGTCCCTTGGAATTAATCTCCACTGTTGTTTCTACAAAGGCATGCCCAAAACCCTGCCAGATTCGTCAAAGAAAGTTGTTTCAAAGGCCTATGAAACTGCCCATTTTCACTTATTTCCATAAAGCCTTATTTTTCATCTCTGAAACCCCCATTTCCATCTGAAGGCCTCTAAAATCCCTCTAAACCTCTAAAAATCCCTTTTATAGGTTTAAAACACCCTTTTTCCCCTTTACTGAAAGCCAAGAAAACCCTTAAAAATCTTCATTTTTGGCCTAAAACCCCATTTTTTACACTAAGGCTTTAAGTCCCTTTCAGCCTTGGCCCTAGCCCCTTTTCCACACATAACCGGAGCCATAATGACAACAACAAATTCAAATTCAGGCCCCCTAAGGAGAGCTGGCCTACTAGTGTAGCTCTGTCAACAATTTCACGCAATTAACTCAGTTCATCTCCATGTGGTCTTCCACAACTTCCTTGTAGTTTTATTTATCAAATTCGAAGAATTTGACAAATAAATGTATTCAACAAACTTTGGAACATTAAATGTACCCCGAACTTCAATTCATTCGTCAAACCTTATACTAAGGTTATGACTCGACACCTTAAAATCAAACACTTATATCAGCCTTTTAGCCCCGGGCCCACCTTCTGCAATTGACTGTTAATAAAATGTAGCCACCATACCATAGATTATCCTTCGTGCTACTTCTGAATGTGATCGTTGTTCAATGAGCTTTCCTCCAGATCAACGGCGTTCATCGATATCGCACTACCTCCTCAGTCGAACTTTAATGTGCGATGGCACGCAAAAGGGCGGTTTTTGGGGTCCCACCTTTTGCTACGTGTCAACCACTCTATGTAATTGCTCCCAATTTGGGAATACCGCTTACCCTGCAAAAGTGGTGTGATATGGGCGGGTTGTTTTCGCAAATCCACTCTTATTTTTGGAACAGTGATTGACCACAATTTAACGCCTTCCTTCCTATGCTCCCCCGTTTGCTAACTCAAGGTCAGACCTCAGTTCAAGATTCAATTAACAACAAACAGTCTATTTCTCTTATGGGCGGAGTCTTCACTACCTCAGAATAGAGTTAGTCGACCACAATTATACACAGACTTCTTCTATGAGTGGAAATTAATTCAACAGATCTTGTTCAAACAATTCAAGAGAAAACAACAAACAGAGAAATGCAGAAATATGCAACAACCCTATTCAACGATTTCACACAGACCAGTGTTAAATCGCCTCACAATTAAACAAATTCCTCACAAATAACGATTCGAGACAATTCGATAGCCAACGAGCACGGAAGTTTATTTAACCGGAAGAAATTCTTTAACACACAGATTTTTATTGCAGAAATCTCTCCTCCTTAATACATCTGAGGGATACAATTTATATACATTATAATGTGTCTCTTTGGTTCCTCGGTGAGGATCATTTATAAAATCAAAGGCCTAATTACAATTTACTCAAATAAATGAAACATGACAAATGGCTAAACTATTCAACATCTACTAACTCCAACTAGTCTAAATGCAATAGGCAGCTGAGGTATTGACACCTAGCTATTGCAATTCAATGATTTTGAACCCTCCTAGCCACAACATGTGGACAAAACCTCCTACATTTCTGGCTAGTGTCTAATTCCCCTGCATCAGACTCCCGAGGGCGATTTTCTTCATGGGCTCCTATCCATGAGCTCTTCCACTGATCTGCCTATCTTCTGCAACATTCCTTCAGTCATCCAAGTGGCGTCTTCCTCTGGCTTGTCCTTCCATTTGATTAAATACTGAAAGTACTCTTGTCCTCTGGTCTTCCTGAACACTCTTTTTTCCAATATCTTCTCTGGCTGTAATGGTTGTGCTGGAGGTAGCTGATTTTCCCACTTAATCTATTCCTTGTCTGCTGATCTTTCTTCTTCGCCATCATCTTCATACTTGTACAAATCTACAACATTAAAAATGGGAGATATTCCAACATGAGGAGGTAATTCAATCTCATAAGCATTTGCATAAAACTTCCTAAGTATCTTGCATGGCCCAATCTTTTTGAACTTTAGTTTGTTATACTGCTTCCTTGGGAACCTCTCCTTTCTCAAGTGTGCCAAAACCTGATCTCCTACTTCAAAATGGAATTATTTTCTGCTCAATTCTGCTCTACCTTTGTATTTGATGTTGTTGCCTTGTAGCTTTTGTTTCACTTGTTCATGTATGGCTTTGATCTCTGAAGAAAATTCCTCACCATCAACACTTCTCAGCTCTGCCTTTCCCAGATTTCTTAACTCTAATACTCCCCTGGGGTGCATTCCATAAACAATGTGGAATGGACTTTTCCCTGTGCTTCTGTTTGGTGAGTCATTATATGCATATTCTGCCTGGGGAAAAATATGGTCCCACTGCTTGGGATGCTCTCCTGCAAGACTTCTCAACAAGTTTCCCAGAATCCTATTCACCACCTCAGTTTGTCCATCAGTCTAAGGATGATAAGTTGAGCTGAAACTCAGTTTGGTACCAAGTTTCTTCCACAGTGTCCTCCAAAAATGGCCCACAAATATATTGTTTCTGTCTGAAACAATACTCCTGGGCAACCCATGCAACCTAACAACTTCTTTGAAAAACAAGTTAGCAACATGGGTGGCATCACTAGTCGTATAACATGGGATAAAATGTGACATTTTGGAGAATCTGTCTACTACAACAAAGACTGCATCATTCCCTCTCTGAGTCTTGGGCAATCCTAGAACAAAATCCATACTCACCATGTCCCAAGGCCTGTCTAGAATAGGTAAGGGAGTGTACAATCCTGCATTCTGGCTCCTTCCTTTAGCATATTGATAGATTTTGCAATTCTTCACAAACTTATCCAATTCTGCTCTCATATTGGGCCAATAGTAGAAGTGACTCAGCTGCTCATAAGTTTTATCAGTACCAAAGTGTCCTGCAAGTCCATCACTATGCTTCTCCTTGATCAAGTTTTCTCTCATGGAACATTTTGGTACACACAGTTGGTTTCTTCTGAATAGTAAGTCCTCCTGCAAGAAATAATCCAGCCACTGGCTTCTATATGTTAGAACAGGGCTATAACATGCCTCAAATGCTTCTTTAAAATCTGGATCTGTTTTATACAATTCCCTGATAAAATCAAATCCTACAACTTCAAAATTGGTTTCTTGAACAAGCATGTGCCTCCTACTCAAAGCATCAACTACTTTATTTGCTTGGCCACTTATATGTTTCAAAACAAAGTTAAAACCTTGGAGATACTCAACCCATTTGGCATGCTTATGATTCAACTTGGGCTGTTGTACAATGTACTGCAAAGCATGGTTATCAAAGTATAATACAAATTCTCTGGACATCAAATAATGCCTCCACTTTTTCAATGCCTGAACAACTACATAGAATTCCTTCTCATAAGAGGAATACTTCCTTCTGGTGTCATTTATATTTTAACTAAAATAGGCTACAGGCCTATCATCCTCACTCAACACAACTCCAATGGCCTCTCCACTGGCATCACACTTCACTTGAAATGGTTTAGTAAAATCAGGCAGAATCAAAACAGGCTTTTCAGTTACCTTTTGCTTCAAAATTTTAAAGTTTCTTTCTGCTTCAGTAGTCCATTTAAATGATTTTTTTCTCTTCTTTATTGTCTCAATGATGGGTGCATTAATCTTAATAAATTTTCTTATAAACTTCCTGTAAAAACCAGCAAGTCCATGGAAAATCCTTACCTCAAAAACATTTCTGGGTGAAGGCCACTCCACAATTGCCCTAACCTTTTCTGGGTCCATCTTCAATCCCTCTGCAGAAACAAAAAAACCCAAATACACCAACTCTTCCTTCATGAATGAACATTTCTTTAAATTTATCAGCAGTTTCTCTTGGTGCAGCTTCTTCAAGACATAATTAAGATGCCTTAAATTCTCTTCTTTAGTCTTGCTGAAAATTAATATATCATCCAGATACACTATCAAAAATTTACCAATGAATTCTTTCAATACTTCATTCATAAGTATCATGAAAGTGCTAGGTGCATTTGACAACACAAAAGGCATTACCATCCATTCATACAGTCCTTCATTTTTTTTAAAGGAATTTTTCCATTCATCACCCTCTCTTATTCTAATCTGATGATATCCACTTTTTAAATCTATCTTTGAAAAATATTTTGCACCGTAAAGGGAATCTGTACCTGATTTTTATCTTATTGATTTCTCTAGAATCAGTACACATCCTCCAGCCTCCATCTTTCTTTGGGCTCAATACTGCTAGTACTGCACATGGACTCAAACTTTCTCTGATTAGTCCCTTGTCCACCAATTCCTGTACTTGTCTCCTGATTTCCTCATTTTTTGTGGGAGTCATTCTCTTGGCTGCCTTATTTGGCAGATTCAATCCAGGGATAAAATATATCTGATGGCTGATCTTCCTCACAGGTGGCAGCTCATCAGGTAAATCATCCACAACAATGTCATAGTAATTGTCTAACATCTCTCGGATTTCTATTGGCGAATCAGAAATATTTGTAGAAGTAAGAACTACCTTAGGCTTGCAAACTAAAGCAAAACTTACCTCTTCTTCTTCTATCTGTTGTAGATGTTCCTTCCCGCTCAGCAACAAGGTCTTTGGGTCAACCACTCTGCTTGATGTCTCTCCTTCTTCCATGGGTATCAATGTATGATGCACCCCATCCTTGAAGAACTTGTAAGTGTTCTTCTTGCCATCATGCACCGCTGCTCTGTCAAACTGCCAAGGTCTACCCAGTAGTATGTGACACACATCCATGGGCATTACATCACACAGGACCTTATCTTTGTATTTTCCCATTTGCAGCTCTATCTTACAATGTTATTTTACAATCAGCTGGTGCCCTTTATGTAGCCAGGACATCTTGTAGGGAGTTCGATGCTCCCTTTTCTTCAGCTTCAACTTCTCTATCACCTCAGTGGAAACCAGATTGACTATGCTACCACTATCAATAACTAACTGGTAGCATTTCCCTTGGACTTTTCATATGATCCTAAGAAAATTCTTCCTTTGTGCAGGCTTAGTGACCTCTTTGGCTTCCTTCAACAAGACCGTATTAACCACCAAGGACTCTCCCCTCTCTGGTAGAATTTATTCTTCAATTGCTGCCTCTTCTCCAGCCTGGGCAACAACAGCATTTCTTGGACTAGCACCCACAATCTCCAGGCACTCATAGTGCTTGTGTCCCACTTGCTGACATCTATAGCACCTCAATTCTCTACCTCTGCCTCTGCCTCCTCTTCCTTTATAAGAACCCCTTCTACCTCTTGCATCACCCTCTATAGATGCATTCTGAGGTGAGCTACTTTTAGCTCCATCCCTGGGTGTAGTAGGCTTTCATCTACCACCCTGACTTCCCTTTCCAAGGAAAGTACCTCTCCCTTTGGCAGACTACTTCCTCAGGATTTTCTCCTCTACTTTCAAGGCCATCTGATAGGCCTCTTCCACTGTCTTAGGAGACATAAGACCAATCTCATCTTGGATCTCCAGCTTGAGACCATTCACATATCTGGCAGTCTTTTGTGGTGTGTCTTGAAATTTCCCAGCTCTTATGCTTACTCTACAGAATTCTTCTGTGTATTCCTTTACTGTCAGCAACCTCTGTCTCAGGTTCTGCATTTTCCTAAACAATGTTAGCTAATAATCACTAGGCAAGAATTTACCTTTTAACTTAGCCATCATTCTGGTCTAGCTCTTGATAGGTTGCTTGCCAACTCTCCTTCTTTCTGCTTACACTCCATCCCACCAAAGTGCAGCATGTCCCTTCACCTTTGTTACTGCAAACTTGACCATCTTATCCTCGCTCATTTCTTCATAGTCAAAGCACTTGTTCATTTCATTAATCCATTCCACTAGCTCTTTTGGATTTAGTCCTCCTGCAAAACTTGACACTTCAATCCTGGGCTTAACTACATACCGCAGAAAAATTCTGAGGAGCCTCATGTCAGGAGGAATCTCAACATTTTCTTCCGCTTCTTCTAATTCAAGCTCACTGATGTCTTTAGGATCTTCAGGTTGTCTTCGCTCTATGGCATCCATTCTGGCCTCGAACCTCTGCAAAATTCCCAACACTTTTGCATTGGCAACAGGTCTGCCTCTCCTTCTACCAGCACCTCTACCAACTCGGATTTCCATGTTAATCTTCTACAAAAACAACTCAAAAACAATAGCTCTGATACCACAAATGACAGCAACAAATTCGAATTCGGGCCCCCTAAGGAGAGTTAGCCTACTAGTGTAGCTCTATCAACAATTTCAAGCAATTAACTCAGTTCATCTCCACGTGGTCTTCCACAACTTCCTTGTAGTTTTATTTATCAAATTCGAAGAATTTGACAAATAAATGTATTCAACAAACTTTGGAACATTAAATGTACCCCGAACTTCAATTCTTTCGTCGAACCTTATACTAAGGTTATCACTCGACACCTTAAAATCAAACACTTATATCAGCCTTTCGGCCCCGGGCCCACCTTTTGCAATCGAATGTTAATAAAATGTAGCCACCATACCGTAGATTATCCTTCGTGCTACTTCTGAACTCGATCGTTGTTTGATGAGCTTTCCTCCAGATCGACGGCGTTCGTCGATATCGCACTGCCTCCTAAGTCGAACTTTAATGTGCGATGGCATGCAAAAAGGCGGTTTTTGGGGTCCCACCTTTTGCTACGTGTCAACCACTCTATGGAATCGCTCCCAATTTTGGAATACCGCTTACCCCGCAAAAGCGGTGCGATATGGGCGGGTTGGTTTCGCAAATCCACTCTCAGTTTTGGAACAGTGGTTGACCACAATTTAACGCCTTCCTTCCTATGCTCCCCCGTTTGCTAACTCAGGGTCAGACCTCGGTTCAGGATTCAATTAACAACAAACAGTCTATTTCTCTTACGGGCGGAGTCTTCACTACCTCAGAATAGAGTTAGTCGACCAAAATTATACGCAGACTTCTTCTATGAGTGGAAATTAGTTCAATAGAGCTTGTTCGAACAAGTCAAGAGAAAACAATAGACAGATAAATGCGGAAATTATGCAACAACCCTATTCAACGATTTCACACAGACCAGTGTTCAATCGCCTCACAATTAAAGAAATTCCTCACAAACAACGATTCGAGACAATTCGATATCCAATGAGCACGGAAGTTTATTTAACCGGAAGCAATTGTTTAACACACATATTTTTATTGCATAAATCTCTCCTCCTCAATACATCTGAGGGATACAATTTATAGACATTACAATGTGTCTCTTCGGTTCCTCGGTGAGGACTGTTTAGAAAATCAATGGCCTAATTACAATTTACTCAAATAACTGAAACATGATATATGGCTAAACTATTTGACTTCTACTAACTCCAACTAGTCTAAATGCAACAGGCAGCTGAGGTATTGACACCTAGCTGTTACAATTCAATGATTTTGAACCCTCCTAGCCACAACATGTGGAAAAAACCTCCTACATTGCTGGCTAGTGTCTAATGCCCCTGCATCACATAACCAGGCGCTAATCGCAATCGGGGATTCCTGTGCCTTTGTTCCTTTTTTCCTACCTCCTCTGAGGCCAATCCCACGATTAGATCTGGACCGTTGAATCCACAAGAACCAACGGCCAGATCTTATCATACTCCTCTCAATCAAAGCTTTCTCTCCTGTCTTTTCCTTTGTTCTTCCAAATTTTCCGATGCGATGAGTTTTTCTCCTCCTGGCCTCCACTTCAATCTCCACCATCTATCTTTCCAAATCCAATGGCTAGCGCTCAAGCGCATCGCGCCCATCTGTCATGTTTCCCTGTGCCTGTGTGATCCCCGATTTAATGTGGACCGTTGATCATCCTTCCAATCCAACGGCCTGCGCTCCATGACAAATCGGCAATCACAATTTCCCTTTTCCCTTCTCCTGGTTTCCTCTGATGTCGATCCACCGATTTGAACTGGACCGTTGAATCCACAAGAACCAACGACCAGGATCTTATCACGCTCCGCCCATAGCCCTCTGTCATCACCCCGCCGATGACTGTCGATCATCCTTTAGATCCGAGGCCAGCGCTTCATCGTATAACGCAAATCCAGAGTCTTGTTTTCTTTTTCACCTCCAATGTGTAATCATCGATTTAATCTCCCTCGTCCATTCCTATAGATCCAACGGCTCACATCTATTTTCTTATTCACTTAACCCATTCAAAACTCCACTTTCCCTTTCAATCTCAGTCGTCCGATCCGCGGATCTAACGGTCCTAACTTAACCCCGTAGTTTTCGAACCAACGTGCATCACCCGCACCGTCAGATCTTCTGCCCATCATCTAATGGCTGAACATTCATATCGTGTAACTTCTGCGCCCGAAGTTTAATGTTTCAAAATTACGCGATAAAAGTGGTTTTGGGATTTCATGTGTCGATCACTAATAGGATCACGTTCCAAAAGGGAAAACCACCTTCCCCCATCCAGCTGCACGAAAACCATTCCCGGTTCTTCTCTACCGCCTACCCTTCGCAACTTCAGCTTTCAATCCTGGCCGTCGATCTCTGAGATCGAACATTCCACATTATATCACGTTTTCATCCATTCTCCATTCATCAGATCTCCCGAGTAACTCCATCGAAAGATCTCCACTGTTGATCTCCTTCATGATCCGATGGCCCACATTTAATCTTCCTTCGTACTCTTGGTCCCACCACCAAAATGCCCTATTTCCTTTCATTTTCACCTTTTTCCTATGTATTTTCCCTCGTATTAAACTTTTACGTTTTAACACTAAAAGTTATTTTCTACGATAATTCAGTCTAAATCCTAGTTTCATGGTGTTGCATCATGAGACCTTTCCCCGCCGCACACACTTTCTCTACACTCACTCCTCCGCCTCCACTAAAGACTTCTAATTTCTGAAGCAGTTTTAAGCCCCCGCGCAGGATTTTATAACAGTTTGTCATGTGTTTGCATGTTTTTCCAGGGCCGATGAAGGACAAATGTTTTATAGTCACAAGGGTGACACAAAAAGCTTAGATAGCAGTCTTAGGGCCATGAATCAAAGTCAAAGGGAAAAGACGAGGTCGTATCAATCAATAGATCATATCTAGGAACCCTCGGTGACCCTCCAGCTCAGCAAAACCCTCCACCTGTACACATAACACCCAGAAATGATGGAGATCACATATCTGGTGGCAGAAGACATGAAATAGAAGATTAACACATCCTTTGAAGACATCAATACTGAAGCAATTCGAGCAATCAGCAAAGTTAAAACATAAACAAAGCCAAAATAGGTTAAAGTACAGAGGAACGAAACAGTTATTGGCGCAGAACATTGACTGACATAGGCAATATCCCACCTCCATGTGCAAAGGCTTGTCAAGCAGTTATTACATCAAAAGAAAATACTACAAACTATCAGAAGTAGTTATTTAGAGGTATGGGAGTCCTCATAGCCCATCCTCCACTTAACTCACACCAAGAAGATAACAGTACCACTCTTGATGGTTTTTTCCTGTCAAGGACACCCTGTGGGTGATTTCTGTCATATCAAAATGGTCTCTACAAGCTACAAAGTCATTGATCTTGTCTAGAATTTAATGAAATGTTTAAAAAATAGGATGGAGCATTCAAATGCAATCCTCTTATCTCTGATGATCATAAAAACTCTCTCCACCTACTTTCCTCATTTTCTCTATAAAGTCTCTTTAAAGTCTCATTGTAAAAGGTTGGCATTTTGTGATTTCTAAAGTAATACATATTGCTGCTTTGAAGAAGATTTGGTGTTCTGAAAGAGTATGGAAGTCTCTGTGTTTTCTGTTGATGAAGGAGGCTGGACCTTTGGATCCCTGAGCTTGGTTATGGTGAAGTAATCTCTATTGTTAATTTTATTTCCCATTTATCACTCTATTCCATTATGCTTTGACTTATAGTAGGATAAAAAGTTTAGGCAGATAAATTTATCTTGGAAGCACCTTTGACCTATTTATCCTTCACTATTCATATGTTTTCTGCCACTGAATTATGACAGGGTAGTCTAATAGCTCTCTTAAATAATCAGTTTGTTTTATTTCAGAAATGGTTAATTTGGTTGTGTTAAAGAATGTTTAGGCATTCCCTCTTTCTTTACTACTGAATATTGTATCTGAAATCTCCCTTTAATTATTAATGCTTGCAGTTTGACAGAGGAACTTGTCTCAATCATACCCTCTGTTCATTATTGTAATTATTGTGTTAAAGGTCCCTATAATTGCAGTCCTAGATGTCTAAGGCGTTCCCTCTTCTTTGAATGCAATTGTATGTTTTTTGTTGATTGAGCCTTCAACAGTAAACTTGTAGGAGGAAATAGGGCGTTCCCTGAATCCTATAATTTGTTAACAAAGGTTTAGTCTTCATTTCTCTTTCATTTGAGTGTTTATATTGATTAAGTCCAAAGCAGTGAGCTTACTGGAGGAAATAGGGCGTTCCCCAAATCTTTTAAGCCATTGTGAAAGGGTTTAGCTTGTTTTTCACTCTTAGTCCTTAATTTCCATCCCATTTCACCTATATTATTCAACAGATCCTTGACCAAGTTAGATTTTCCCTCTGGTTTCCCTTCCTTCTCAGTCAGAACTATTTGGACTTTCACATGACTCCATTGCCCAATGGCTTGTAGATTCTCATGCTTTATTTATACCACCTGAGTCAAATTTTTCCAACCAAAAAAACAAAACAAACCCTTGTGCTCTATAACTAGCCTAAGACCTTAAATTGAACTTTAACAATACATTATTCTTTACCTTTATAAAGAGATCCCTCTCTAGTTCCAGGAGGGCTAGATCCTGAGATCCCAAAGCGGTTTTGATGTTGTCTTGTCTTTTGGTTAGACAATCTACCAAAACATGGGAACCCCAACAAAACTTCCTGAGTGGTTGTTGGATGGAGATGCGTTGTCGGTGGGCAGTCATTGAAGGATCTGGGAAAATTTATCCATCATCGTGTTCCTCTGTTTTTCGAGGGCCTACTCGAGCAATATTTTGATACGATCTCCTACTCCCTCATCTTTCTTTTCATCCCCCATGGGTGACCATTGGGGTTTGTGAGGCTGATATTGCAAAGGTTCAACCAGATCGAGCCCTAACTCCTTATACCTTGAACTTGTTGGGGACATGCAAAGAAGGATCGAGAAAAAGCATACCGCTCTGATACCACTGATCCAGATTTATGAAAGAATGCAACAAAATACACATATAAACATAAATAAAAATATGCAGTGGAAATAACAATTCATTTCATTAATATCAAATAACTGAGATTTTCTTACAGACAATGGAAATAAACTAGCTAGGGCGTTGGTAGCTTATCTCTAAGAAGAGATGTGGTGGCTACAGGCCTTTGAACTGTGTTACAATGAGGCTCCAGGGAAAATTTATTATTTAGAAACAATGGAAAACCATAAAACATCCAAAACCCTAACCCTAGGAGATGAAGCACCAAAACTATGGGCCTCGTTTGGGTAAATTGGTGTTTCAACTTCCCGGGGACGTAAATTTGGCATACGATATCCATTTTCGGCGCACTAAACCTCGCTAGAAATATCTATCCGAGGATTAAAATTTTTTATGTGAGTAACATCAATCCATGGATGCATGTTTCTCTCAGTTTTCCCAAAAAACCTTGTTTAGGGCCTCAAAACGGCTCCGGAATTTCAAGACCCGAAAAACTACTAAAATTAGTAAGTTATGCTGAAACTGAAAAACTGAAAGAGACAATGGTGGGGCCACAAGTGGAATAGGTGGGTGGCCACCAATACCAACTAGATCATTTTTCCGCTGTGATATATAAGATGAAATCACTTCTATAATCGGGTGTACTCAATAAAGGAGAAGAGGTCAATGCTTCTTTCAAAGAAATGAATGAGCGCGTAGTGAAATCATCCCATACAAATGGAACTCCTTTCTTTAGTAATCTCATAAATATTTTTTTAATCTTGTCATAATTGACAATAAATATCCTCAAGAAATTGGCTTTTCATTGGAGACCCTGAAGACGACGGATAGTGGGCAGGGGAGGGAATTTAAGTATTGCCTCAACCTTGAAGGGATCTACATGAATCCCTTCAATAGATACAAAGAATCCCAATAACTAACCGAATGTGACAGCGAAAATGCATTTATTTGGATTCAACCAAGTCTTGTAATAATGACATCGTTCAAAGATCAAACGAAGGTGGTCAGGATGATCAATTATCTTTCTAGAGCGAGCAGCTAGTTCATCCAAATAAGCTTTGATGATATGCTTGATGTCATGGAAAGCATAGGATATGGCCCAGGGAAAACTCCCTCCATCATTTTTAAGACCAAAAGGTATCTTTTTGTATGAAAAGGTACCCCAGGGGTAGATAAATTTTTTCTTATGCTGATCTTTAGGAAGGATAGTAATTTGATTATATCTCGAGAAATCGTCCATGAAGGAAAAAATCTTGTTTCTCGCACATTCATCAATAATATGATCGATAGAAAGTGTGGGGAAATTATATTTCAGATAAGCCCTATTTAAATCCCTAAATTCAATGAATACACGGATCACTCCTTATTTTTTATCGACTGGGACTAGATTCGAGACCCACTTAGTTCATGGAACGGGGTATATAAAACCCTCATTTAGCATCTTTTCAACCTTGGCTTTGATAGTTGATGCTTTCATAGGGTTTATCGGCCGAATATTTTGTTATACAAGATTAGTGTTCTCATAAGTCTTGATCTCATGCTAGAATATGTATGGATCAATTTTAGGCATTTCCTCATAAGACCAAGCGAACACATCGCAAAAATATTTAAAAAGATCAGTATAAGTTTGAATTTCTTCAGGGGAGCACTCAGCTCCGATGAAGACATTCTCAATTATATTGGGATCCCTAGAGATGTTCACCAGAATATTTTCCGAAATAATATACATAATAGCTTCAGCAAAAATATGTGTCAAAGCCGAAGGATTTAAGATTGTATGAACATTTTCAGTTGAAGAAGGACTAGAAAAACATGATTCAACTTGATGAAAATATAGGAGAAAATATGAATGATGATGCAAGTTATCACACGGTCTTTCTACACCATTCATTGCTTCTAGGATTTCCTCCTTAGATGGTAATACAATATCAAGGTATTCTATAGAGGAAGTATAGTCAAGAGTCCAGGCTGGAGCCACATCTCCATTCAAATCCTCTAGTGAAAGAGGAGTAGGAAACGAATCTACAGTGTTAACTATAAATTGATAAGCGATTTCAGCTGCAAACATGGGTTATTCCATTCCACCCACTTTCCCATCCTCTAATGTGGTCGTAGAGGAGGTTAGGGAAAAGGATCTGAAAATAATTGGTTTTGAAGAACCCTCTTTAACTAGGCGCCTTGGATGATGAAATGGCATTGATTTGAGTGATAGGAGAAGGAAGATCAAAAGTACCCATCAATTAGGAATACATTATGACTCCTAAATTCTCCACAACCGACATAGCATTCTTCACCAAGGGAGTGGTAGCATTAGAAGATGAGTTGGATTCTTTAGGAGAACATGCCATTTGATCAACAATAATAATTCTCCCTTCATGGGGAAAGCATAGAATGTGAAATAACGAAGATAAAATGGATTCCATTTCATAAATTTAATTTCGTCCCAATAAAATATTATAATTCAAATTAGCATCAACTATTTCCACATTGATATTAACCACCTCCCCCAACACATATGGGAAACGCTAGAACAATTACATGTGGCCTATGAGAATGACCATCAAATGTAGTAAGGAGAGTAGGTGAAGGAACAACTTTATAAGATCTGATAGCCTTCCAACATGCAATCAACATGACACGTGTGGAAGCTCGCTCATAAACTACAGTTCTAAAGATATTAATTTTCCGATATGTAGATTTGATTTGGAAAGCCAAGTTACGGGAAAGTCTTTTCTTAATATTCTACATACCAAATGTTACAATAAGAGATTTTTTCAGATCTATCACTTCAATTGCAGTGAACAACACACTCCTTTGTGCTGGAAATGACTGGAGTACCTATAATGCAGACATCGCACAAGGTTTGGGATGTGTTAGGGTCCCATGATTTAGCAGATTGGTAGACCAAATGCACAGGGTAACATAAGACCAGTTTTTCGAGTCCTAGGACCTAGCCTTCCTGGAATGAGAGAGGGCTCTTTCTATTGTATGCAAATCATGTGAACTTGTATGCTTTAGATGGTTGATTTTAGGTTAGTTGTGAAGTTTAGTGTTTTGTTTGTTTGGTTGGGTTGGGTAAAATGATCAAGTAGAATAGGTGGAGTGAGAGGTCATCAAATCATTGGGCTATGGAGTCTATGAAAGTCATGGATATCTCAACAATGAGTCAGAGTGCATCACATGGAAAATCTAGTGTGTTCTGACGGATCTTTAAGGTTATGTGTGAAGTGAGATGGACATTAAGTTGGTGAATCAAGGTAGGGCAAAGGGCAATGAAGTATCCTTTGTCATATACCCATAAAAAAGAAGGTCTCAAATACTGATAAGAAAAATATAATGATCATGAGATAGGGAAAACCATTAACTCAATGACAATACTTAAACAAATATACATTCAAGATGAACAATTCAGTGAAACACAGAAATCAAGAAAACCTATCTAACTTTAGTGATTTCACTTTGAAAGTTTGAAAACATATAAGGTGACAAATAATTTTAATAAATTAATAGGGAACTCCTAGACATCATCAATCAAGCTAAAAATAACTTTGAGGCAAACTTATCAAGCATAAAAAAGGGGCATGATCAAAACATGGCCTCTTTGGCTAAAACTAGCAAGTAATCCATCAAAGAAAGATTCCACAAACAGAGTTTAGATAGCATCAAGTAAGCATTGATAACCATAAAACATATTTGGAAACTACCTTCTTAAACCATTAATGAAACAAAGAAGTTTAGGTGGATCTAAGGAGCAACTAAGAATTCCTTAAACTAACCCAGTAGAGGAAAACATAAAGACAATAGTAACATGAAGGACTAAGGTGCCTCAAATAAGATTTCTTAGCCTATAATTTTCTTATCTAATGCAACGTAGAAGGATGGACACAATGATAAACAAGAAAGCATGAAAAATTTAGAAACCAAGCTTAGGGATCCTACAAGCAAGCTTTCATCATCATCAATCAAAGCAAATCATTTACAACCTCCATAACACCAAATTGCTCTTCAACCTCAAAAAACCATGTATTTCTCTCAAAAATCATCAAATGACAACATTAAAAATGAGTCCTCAATTCCCTTTTAACAAGAGAGGAGGAAAAAAACCTAATAAAGTCTCTAGAAGCCTATTGGCTAATTAGAAATGTCACTATTGTCCTTGAGACCTAGCAAGGCCCAAGGCACAAAATATCTAAAAAAATATATATTTTCGCTAATTTTTAGCAAATAAAATGATATTTGAGGTTTGACAAGCCTCCTAAAACTTTCCAAGCATACATTGTTGACTTTCACTCTGCTAAGGGTGCAACACTGTGTTTTAGGATGAATTTCCATGCCAAGGGCATAGCACTAGAGCAAGAAAACTGGGTCAACCACCAACAATGTTTCAAAATCTTTCACGACGTCAGAAAAGGCTCCGTGATGGCCCGTTGGAAAGCCCTTTGAGTCTAATTTCTAGATATACCCTTGGTTCTCTTATTTTACCTCTGCATCCTGTTAGAAAAGTAAAAATTCCAAGGCTGGTAAAGCCACAACGAATGTCCTAAAAAGTAGGCAGAATGGTGAAAATTAGGGTGTTTTTGACCCTTTTGGAGGACAAAAACAAATCCAATTGATCTAAAAATTTGTGAGAATGCTATATTGAAGATGAGGATTCCAAAAATGTTAGCCTTTCCTCCTAAATATGCTCTGAGAAAAAGCATAGTACCATGTGTGCTACCCCCTTGGCCTCAAAATTAGCAAAAAGCCAAAACTTGTCAAAATTCTCCCAAATTTGGTGAATGAGTGCCTCATGGGTTTTGGGAGACCTGTAGAGTATCTTGTGCCAATATTCCAAGCCTAGCTTGGCCTTTTTCTTCTTTTAGTGCTTGAATTTCAATGAGGGCTTCCTTAAGTTTGGCACAAGCAAGCTTGTTTTTCATTGCATAGTACTTGGTCATCTTTTTTAGGAGAGCAAGGCCCCTCTTTATCTTCTTGAAGTATTTGTGTTCATATTTGTAATACTGAATTATACCTTGTGCCATCTAAAAATCCTTCTCCCACTCCCTGATTTGTGCATATTTTCTTTGGAGTAAGAGTCTAGTGGCCACCTCCTCATCTTCATTATCACTATCTAGGTCAATGAATTGTGGATTTTGAGTAGTTTTCCTGCCTCCCTTACCTTTCTTATCCTTTTTCATATTTTCTTTTCCCTTGTCCAGCCTTTGAGTTGATGTAGATGGAAAGGTCCCTTGCCTTTTGGAGGCATTAAACACTTACCTTGATCCTCTTTGATATGTGAGAGGTAGAAACTCAAATTTGTTTACTAGAATTCTCTTACCATGACTGATCTCAAGTTTTCCTTTCCTTTCATCAATGATATATGCATTTATGTCTTCTTCATTTTGTTCTTGACTGCCCTCTTGAGAGGTAATTTCATTTTCCTTCATGCTAACATTACTGTCATGACCTTCGCCACTATCATCAATCTCTTGACTGCTTTTTTGGGTTCATAGTGTCACTACTGTCATTATATTTAGGGCTATCTGTCATCATGGTGTCTTCATTACCTTCATGACTGTCATTAACCTCTTCTTGACTTCATGCACAATCATTATATTCATTTTTTTCATATTTGTCACTATTTTTCCTACTACCTTTGTCTTCATCTTCAGTCTCTGTATTGTCTTCTTTATTATTTCTTTTGTCTCCATCACTGCCTTTGTCTTCATAATATGTTTCTTCTTCCTCATTCTCTGTCTTTGTTTGTTCTTTTGTCTCTTCATTATCTGTTTCTTTATCTTCATGATCTTCAGCATCATCCTCCTCTTCCATTTTTTTTGCATTATCATCCTCTTCTTGATTGCTTGCATTTTCCTCTTCTTCATTGCTTGCATCTGCCTCTTGTTCATCTGTTTCTTTCTCACCATTTGGCTCACTACCTTTTTCTTCTTCTTCACTATTTTTCTCATTTCCTTTTTCTTCCTCTTCACTGTTTGGCTCACTGCCTTTGTTTTCATCATCCTCTGCATTATCTGCCTTATCACTTCTTTCTTGTTCTAAACTTCCTTCTTCTTCATAATATGCCCCTGTCTCTTGATTTTCATCATCAACCTCCTCACCATCATTTTCTTCCTCATGACTATCATTTTATGCTTCCTCATGACTGTCACTTTCTGCCTCATCATTTGTTTCTTCTTCATCACTATCCTTTGTTTCTTCCTCATCATCATTTTCTTCATTTTCACTTTCTTCTTCTTCATCATTTTTCCTTTCTTCTTAACTGTCATTTTCCTCTTTATCGTCATTTTCCTCTTGACTGTCATTTTCCTCTTGCTCTTCATCACTTTCTTCTTGTTCTTATGCTTTAGGATAAGGTGAAGGAGGGAAGTTCTCTTGGGGAGAGGATTCATGTGTGGATGAGGAATCATGGTCAGTGGGGGTTGATAGAGGAAATGAGGAAGGTGGATGAGATGATGAGGGTAAACTTTGCAGAAGAAGAGGCTGTTGATTTGTGAAAACATCATGGGTGATGAATACTTCCCATGGGATACCCTGTTGCTCTAATTTATGCAACACAATCATCTTCATAAGAGAATGGTGGAAAAGGCTCTGCATTTGTTGTGCAGGAGGCCTCTTTTTCACAATGTATGACATCTTATCAATACTTCTATAAAGGTAATAGGGAAAATGTACTAACTTGGCCCTAGTGAAGTTCATAAGTATTCTTATATGGTAGTAATATAGTGTACAAAACCTCCCCTCGCATGTAAAATACTTTATGATGACTTTCATTAAGGGGGGCATATCTTTCCAAAAAATGAGAAAAGGGAAAAATAGTTTTGCAATCAGTTTGGTATCTTGGTTTCAAGAAAGGTTGTTAATGGATCAAATCCAAACTCACCTACTTGAACCATTTTTCTCCCATACAAGGTATCCCAGTGGCCATAGAAATTGTATTGGTGGATAGCTCAAAATTTACCCTAGCAAGATGCACTTGATGGTCATGGAGGCTGAGGATAAAAAGTGTGGTCAACTCAGGGTGACTTTGGACTCTTTTTACTCTCTCACAGAAATCAAAACAACCCACCTCGTGGAAATATGAAACTATTGTAGGGGAGGTTTCCAACTCTGTTAGGGTCCCGTGATTTGGCTGATTGGCAAGCCAAATGACAATGTAACATCAAACCAAGCTTTGGAGCCCAAGGACCTAGCCTTCTTGGACTTAGAGAGGGCTCTCTCTATATGTGTAAGGGATATCTATGTGTTTGCTTATTATGTTTATGATTTTAGGCTAGTTATGGAGTATGTTTTTTGGTTTTGGTTTTTTAAGTTGTGAGGGATGAAACTGATCAAAGATATGAAATAGGTAACAAGATGTTACATTAACTGGGATATGGGGTCAAAAGGTCAAGAAAGCTATTAGATGACGATACAAGGTTGTTGAAGGGCCGATTTGATTCAAGGTAGAAAGGATCTTTGGGAAAAATGGAGTAAATGGAGATCAAGTTTGTGAATGACAAAGGATTTCAAGCATAAATAGTTTAATAGCAGACCTAAACATGGTAGGGCAAACCATTAATCATGAAAAATGTAACTATAAGCTAATCAATACATAGAAATAAACATTCAAGCCATGCATAGAAGTATAAGACCCTCTAACTTTGGGAAATGGCTTTCAGACTTTGGGGAAAACACTTAAGGAAGACAAACAACTCAAAACACTATGCCGGAACGCCTAAACACAGTACTTCAAGTTATTGGGAACTTTGAACAACATGATTTGCATAGTTTTAGGCAAAGGGCTAGATCGAAACTAGGCCTCCTTGGTTCAAACAAAATGATAATCTAATCAGTCAAAGAGAAATTTCATGGATGGAACTATAGCTAGCCATAGGTAAGCAGGGCATACCGTAAGTCCTTCTTAGCATGTATAAAACCATGAATGAAACAGTCAACAAAATCCTAAATATTTAAAGAGCAGTCAAGAATTCTTTAATGTTACTTAGGAAGCAAAAAACAAAGAAGCTATGAAGAAATAGGAAATTTGAGGTGCCTCCATGGGCATGTCTAAAATTTTTTCTCTACTGATCTATAGCAAGCAAGAAACATGTATTCATGAATGAAAACTAGAAGACAACAACAAAGCAAGAGACACTATTGTTGGAAAAAATACTGAGAGGGGGGGGTGAATAAGTATTTAGTGCAGACAATCAAACTTTTACTTTTTCGCTTTCTAAAAACCCATACGCTACTTTACTGAAGGAAACTAGCGTATATACACGGCTATCCTTTACAGAACTCGCGTATGTATAGAGATATAATTTATGTGTTTGAATATTAACTCAGATCATTGCATTATTCATTCATCAGATATTTCAGAAACAGTAAACAGGTGCAGACAGAATAGAATAATCATCACACACATGGAACACACATGGAACACACATGAACACCAGGATTTTTAGGTGGAAACCCAATTCGGGAGAAAACCACCGCTGCTGTCGTATCAGCCTTCAAAATTTATTATTAAGAAAACTTCATACAATCATGTACTGGTGCAGACTCAAACCAGCACGCAGGCACCCACCTGTAGAAGGCTACAACCTTCTCTCGTTTACCAGCCTATCCTGGAAGGGAGCTACAAACCTCTGCTCTCGTTTACCAGCCTCTCCTGGAAGGGAGCTACAACCCCTTGACTGAAGGCTTTGACCCTCAGCACCACTGCAGACCACGTTTCATCAATTTTCAAACTGGTTCAAACAGATTCAACACAACCCTTCACTTATCAACAATCACTCCTTGCACATTGCTTCAAACAGAACAGTGAGACCACTGTAACCAGAATATCAGATATAACCCAGACTTCAGAATAGATATGCAGAAACACATTCAACCTTCAGCAACCATTAGATCCGAAATCATACGTGCTTTTATTTAATCAGACCCACGTATATACGCGCTTTTCAGAAGACGAACCCGCGTATACTTCAGTGCATTTCCCAAGAAAAACCCTAACTGCACATACGCGCTTTTCCTTCCACATAACCGCGTATACACGCGCTTTTCATGAAACGAACCTGCGTATAGATCTATAAAAGATAAACTTTGCAGTACAGACCAGATCTATGAACTTACCCAGATTTCTTCAATCTCTTCAACAGGATTGCGCCAGGTCTTCTTCACTTCTTTTCAGATCATCCTTGACATTCACCATTTCTAGATCTAAATATCTTGAGCCTTCATCATGTTCATAGGTGCATCATAGATTCCGATCTATCAATTTAGGAACAGGGTTCGACCATACAGATATACTTCAGAGTGAAGTATTCATCAAAGCCCAGACACATGCACACTTTGCACAATAATTTTCTTCTCCTTATATAGGTTTACCCTTTATCAATACCATGAGCCAAAACCACACTTCTTCCGATGGTATTCCTGGATGGGGTCAAATAGACAACCCAGCGCTCAATACAATGGGTCAATACCATGGTAGTAACCCCTGGTTTTACACTTTTAGAGCGCAATTGAGCATACGCAACTTGGCACATACTTTCCCGCGTGCATATGCTACTTCTACTAGAAGAACCCGCATATGCCTTGAGACACACACTTTTCATTAATGTTCTGGCACATACTGAAATTCCTTTCATCATTACCTTCTGTACTGATTGTAGATACATCAGATTTACATTATTTAGCAAGCTCATCAATTCAAGAAAAACTTCGTCAAGTAGGATGCCATCATCTTCTTCAAGTGGGTTTCCATCAAGGACAACACTCTGCATCATATTTCCAACAACTATACCATTCTACCAAGTCATGGAATCCATCAACAATCCTTCATCATTCATCCAAAAACATCCAAGAAGAAATCCAAAAGCATAACACAAGTATTTCCTTCCAAAGCTCATATGACCATATATTGTTTCTCTTCTCAAGTTCAGCCTTCTTTTACAATGAAATCCTTTGGAATATATAGGCTCAAGTGAGGAAAACCTCATGGTTGAACTTGCCATCCTATTGGCCTAATCAAAATATCTAAATTTGTCCTTGAGGCCTTGCAAAGCCCAAGGCACAAAAATATCTCATAAAATATCTAAAAAATGCTAAAAAAAGGGAATTTAATTGACTTTGCATCATTTCTCATGTGCAAAAATAGCTAAACGCACATTTGGAAAAAGCAGATTTTAGAGGTTCAAAAATTACAAAAATATTTCAAATTTACATCAGCAAAAGGTCCCCTGAATTGACGGAAACATTTGGCAGTCTTCCTGATGTCGAAACGGGGCTCATGATAGCTCGTTGGAAATATCTAAGTGTTTACTTTCTAGAAAAAGTAAAATTTTCCCGATACAATGCCTAGAAGTGCTCCAAAACGGCACCTATGTGTAGAAAACCAAAAATTACAGTCTGCTGATATAACGGGCAGAGTGTGCAAAAAGCGAGCCTTTTTCGCCATTTCGGGGAAGAAAATGATCTCCAAATGTTCTGAAAATCGCTGAGGATGTGCTCTTTAATTTATGGCATCCAATGATACCATTCTCCTCCTTTGAAAAATCCCCAAAATGAAATGGCGAATTTCATGAGTTTTGACAAAAAACTCAAAAATGCCAAAAAACCAAAAATTGTCAAAATGTGCCCAAAATTGGTGTGCATGACCCTCAAGGGTCCTCGGCAACATGGACTGAAACTGAAGCCAAAATTTCAAGTTCTGATGTGCCTTTCTTCTCTTTCCGTGCTGGGCGCTTCCCCTTTACTTTCTTTAGTTTCTCTTGAGTGGCCTTTAACTTGCGCCGGGCAAACTGATTTAGCTTTTGATAATGTTTTGTCATCTTCCTTTGCAGCTCCAAGTCCCTGTTTGCTTTCTCAAGCTTCATCTCCAAATGTTTATTTTCTCTTTCTAGCCATGCCTCCAATTTCAAAATCCTGCCATTTTCTTGGTATGCAACTCAACCAACCAAGTCCACACCATATACACAGTCAACCTTAGTGCAGCCACACAGTCAATTTCACTGTTCATAGAACAAAGGTGGCAGAGCTTTGAAATGCTTCTGAGGTTTTAACAAAGGCCTGTGGGAGTTTTTTCTTTTAAACAATCAAGGCTCCCTTTCAACAAAATATTTCTTCCCTTTAAGGTCATTCAACCAATGAACTCAAAATATGCACACAGTCAACCAACGTGTTTTTACACAGTTCAAAGTCACTGTGCTTAAAGGGGCAAGGTGACAGAGTTTTGAAATGTTTTTGAGATGGTAGTAATGATCTTTTGCAGCAGCCAAATGCCAGAAACTTCCTTTTGATCAACGTACTACCCTCCTTGAACACAGTTCACTAAATATATGATGATATATAAACCCAGTCAATTTCAACAAGTAACAATACATAGTCCAAGGTTTACTATTCAATAAGGGACAGAGTTTATTTGGCTTTTGATTGGTCAAATAGAAATCTGCAGCATTCAACCATATAAGCTTCCCTTGAACAACACTCTGCCCTATTTAAATCCTACAGTCTTTTGCACCAATTTGATCCATACACCTTCAACCTGTACATGTCATCTTTCCTATAGTTTCAAACAATGCATATGGTTGATAGATTCCAACTTGTTTCACCACGATAGTGAGGGAAATTTGATGGTCTTCTAATCGAAAATAAAGCATACAAGCATTTGATGTTTTATCAACCACATCGAAACTCGTTTCACACAAATTTAAACCTGTGATCTTTGATTGTGATGATTAACTCTCCTCACTACTCAACATTTTTGAAAAAACTCAAGGGAGGTTCATAAATACCTCTACAAATCGATGAAAAACCTTTTGAAGAGCTTGAGCAACCTTTAGGAACGATTTGGAGGCGTGTTGGAGGTAGAAATCATGCGCGACACTCTTTTAGTGAAGAACGTCGCGCAGGTTTTTGTTGTCGAGTCACTGTCAGGTCCTTGTGACCCGCGGCTACAGGAACGTCGCGCGCTCGCACAGGAGCGTCGCGCGGCTTTGTTACTCTATGGAAATTCCGTGCACATGAGCGTCGCGCAAGTTTTGACCTTTGAAACTCTGGTTTTTCGTGCAAAATCTCCTTTTTTGGTCTCGAGGGCAACAAGAGAGATCCTTTGCTCGCACTTGGAGTTTGCAAAAATGCGTGGGAAGCAGTCTTTACCTCTCGCCTTTGAAAAAAAGGGAAAACCATTTGATATACTTATTGAGGGTTTATGAAAACCTTTAAAAGGCTTTTGTCATTAAAACATGAAATTCTTACCCTTTGCGAGATAATAGCTAAGACTCCTTTTCTTTTTCTCACAATAGGAAACATTGCAAAGGCTAACTTTGTTCATTGTGTTCATATATTAAAAAAAATGACCTTTTCCACTGCTGACACCTTTGGAGACATTTTTAACTAGGAAAGACCACTCAAGCTCTGTCAAGAGTATTGAAAACTGCTTTATCATCTTGCAAGGAGATGGCTTGATCTTTTCAACTTGGTTAACAGCTTTTGCCTCCAGGTGTTTCATCAGCTTTCTTCCAACTGTAGGTGCCAACATTAGTTGCATTCATTTAGACTCTGTCATTTTTTGTTTATCAAGAAGGGCACTTCTTCCAACACACTTCCTCTACTCAAAGTGTACCAATATGGTGTTTCTGTCCCTTAAATAATGAACAACTATATTTGTCTTAAGATATTCTCCAAGACCTGAAAATATGTCAAAGCCTCCTTTTTGCATATCATGAACAATTTTTTTCAGTTGTAATGCTTCTTGAGGAGGTCAGCCCAGATTTTCTTTGTCAACCATGATAAGCCCATTTGAAAGGCACCTTTTTATGAATGGAGCAGACCAGTACTTTGAAACATAATCACTATTATGTCCTTCTGTCTGTGCAATGACTCATCTTATCGCCACTATTCAAAATTTATTTTGTTGGAGCTGTGGACTGTCTTGAGATAAGTTTGACCCATTTTATTGCAGTGGTACCCCTGCTTTCTATTTGGTCTCTTACCTTGTTTCTTAGATCAAACAAACCTTGAAATCAATTAATGCTCTGGCCATCTGCTTATGAATGAAGGAGGCCTTTTCTCTTGGCAAAATATATGTGCTTTGTCAACCTTCTGTCCCAGCCACAAGTAGGCTGCCTGATGAACATATTGACAACGTTTTTCTTACATATGATAACAGGAAAACAAAAATGAAAACATTTATGCTTTTACCTCAGTCTCCAATCATCACTGTTCTCCAGAAAATTTGTGTCACTGTCTCACTGTTTATTTACAAACTTTGATTACACTCAGTTGTAATTCTTTAAGTCAAACATTGGCCATCGCCCTCTACTTGTAGATGAAGGAGGCGCCTTAAAACCCTCTGCTTATAGATGAAGGAGGTTCTTGGCCATGACAAATTACAAGTCTGTTTGACAGTGTTGTTTTTCTTCTACTGTCTTTTCAGGCTGAATGAAGTTGCAAGAGCTTGATGAGACACTCCTTGCCCTGCAGATGCATCTTAGGCTCATGATCACATTGAGGAGCAGCTGTCTTCTCATGTAAAGCCAATAATTGTCTTCCAAGATGCTGATATGTTTCTTGTGCTTGAAAAATCCATAAACAGTGTAAAACACCTAAAGTCAGCTTGAGATTGTGGTCTTATGCATTGCTGAGACTTAAGGGTGTATAAGTGGCGCGACTTAGAGCTGTGATTAACTTTATTAGTAGAGTGAGAGGTCTATTGTGACTGGTATGTATCAGATGGAGGTTTTTTGGCCCTTTGATGGTTGCCAAGGGTGAAATGCCTTAAAGCACCACTTCCTAACTTAGGGGGCGGTTTTTGAACAGATTTGGATTGTCCCTTTAGGGTTGATGGGCAGACTAGTATGGCTGAAGATGGATAAGGTTTGATAATGGGGTTTCATCTCGTTATGGGCGGACTAAAAGGTAGGAGGGAAAAAAAAATTATGGGGGTTTTCCCAGCTGGCAAATTTGACAAATTTTAGATCGGATGTTGGAAAACTGGGCTTTTACAACTAGTCATCACCAACAAGTAAAAAATATTGATGACTAACAGTGGCTCCATTTGGGGAGGGCAGCTCCTTTTCAGGAGGTGTCCAGAACTTCAGATCTTTGGCTCATGAAGACCAATGCCTTACCCATTGGCGCAAAATTTTACTCTTCTTTGATGCTACTTCTGAAAAGAGACATCATGATTAGCATCAATGATATTTCTACGTACCCCACTATCTTTCCTAACATTTTTTCTTCCTTTTTTGGCGCATTTGAACTAGCAGCCTTTTGACAATGCATATTTTTCTTTTTGTAAAATGAACCTATCTATTTCTACACTTATATCTGCCGGGAGTTGAGATTAAACTGATGAACTCCTTTCATTACTCTACCTAAACTAGATCAACTGTCAAGATTAAACTGTTCGACAGGATTTTGTTCTCTAATCTAAAACAAGAAATTCAAAATGATCAAATCAGGGTTAAACAGTCTGATTTGTCATGTATTTGTGGCATGAAAGGACAAACTACACACAAATATTATTTTGCAAAAAGGAAAACTAGAAAAGCGGGGCTAGGGTGTACAATGTGTTTTTTATCCCTCGCTTCTCTATTTGGTTCTGTTTTAGGCATGTGGAACCAGAATCTCTCCCTAATCTACTCTCTAAGATAAGTCAATCTTACACAATGTTGACCATATTTTTCACTCACTAACTTATCAGCAAATAAATTTAAACATGCTCAGCTATGATTAGGCTACATAGCTGAACAAGACTTTTAAGTACTAGTAGCGACATTTAGACTTGCGCGCTTTCTGAAGGACTATTTTTTGGAACATGGGGCTTTACCATTGCTTTTTAGAAACTGCCCTCTTTTCTACTTTTTACTGTTTTTGTATTTTCTGCTTTTTCACTTTTTCTTCAAACAATATAAAACTGGAAAGATGCTTGTAAGGCTGAGATTTAACTATCTACCTATCCTAGCCTAAACTATACACATCATACACATTTGGTGAACTCTTCTTTCCAATGTAACCAGTCAAGTAGATGATTACATGGGTGATTCTGGTTTAGTTCTTTCATGATGCAGAAATAATGAAAAGGCCACTCCCATTTGGTTTGTTTCTGGATAGTAGTGCTTAAGTTTTTTCTCATTCTTGGTAGCAACTTGTTCATGATAGAACCCACTACTCTTTCAGACTTCTCAAGGAAAACAACAAATGGATCTTGGAATAATACCTGATCTAGAGGATTTGAGATATGGGCTTCATTCAGGACTACTCTTTCTTCCACTTGGATATATCTAGGACTCTCCTGGTAAAACAACTCTTCCTCTTGCTCATGATCACTTAAACTGTCAGACTCATCATATATTGTAGTGTAGTTTTCTTTCCAAGCTGATGTGTTCTGATTAAGTGGACTGAAAACTGTGTAAAGGTCATCAGGTTGATGGGCAGGGGTACAATTTGACAGTAAATTATCTTGAAAGGATAGTGTGACAACTCCCATGTGTTTATTAACCTCTATTTCTTCCTCTACAATTTGTAACTCAATGGAACTGGGTGGATGCAAATATAGATTTAAGGAAGATTCTATGTCCAAAATGATTTCCTCAACCATTTCAGGAAAAGGCTTCTCATTTACAACATGCTCGAGAATTTCATCATCCTCCTCAACCTCATCATCAAAGCTGAAAAACTGCTGATTTCCAATTATGTGAATGTTATCTCTGATGGACTGAAGTGAAATAGAGCAAAGAGTCTGAGACTCTTCACTTACTTCTGAACTCTCAAGGCTCTTCTCATCAGTGTCATAGATGACCTGTAATGGCTGCTCACTTTTCTCAAGTTTATGAAACTGAGATTTCTCCCGAAAATCAAAAACTGAGTCTTTTGCAAAGTTAGCTTCTGTTTGGAAATCATAATCATCAACATATTGATCAAACATTGGAGAATCATTAGCATAAGTAATGTCACCAGCCATGTATATTGGACTATCATATTGCTTTTCTTCAACTTGATTTACAAATCTATTTTCTGATTTATGATATGCAGGATTAATAGGAGAAAGATCAGAGAAGTTTTGGTTATATGAAGTTTCAGAGGTTGTCTGTATGTTTATAATTTGATCTATTTCCTCTTTATTTAAAGGAGAAGGTATTTTCTATTTTCTTTGAAGTGGGCAACAATTTCTTTCCATTTTTTGTGGAAGTTGATCTTGTGGCTGAATGTCCTCTTGCATTTTGCAGGGAAGGGCAGATAAACTGTTATTGGTTTCAACCTTTTCAAAGAGCTCTTGTGGATCCTCTCTTATTTCTTGATGGATTTCATCTAGGATCAACTCTTCTTGGTCATCTTGATGGTTAGCTTGGGTAAGAAAATTATGGACCTCCTCTAAAAAATCCTCAGGATGCTAATTTCCTAAGTTTTCTTCAATGCTTACAAGGTGTTGTATGAGGTTTTCAAAGTGATCACAACAATTTTCAGCCAATGATAGAGATGGACAATGTCCTATATAGCGTTTACAAAATACTTTGTGGAAATCCTTCAAAGAAAACAAGGTGCAAGGCTCTAGGTTTTCATACCATTCTCTTGCCTCTTCTTCTAATGTACCCATGAACATTTTCATGAGGCAGTCCTCATGCCATTCAACCTTTAACTTCCATACATGCATATGAAATTTGATGAGGTGTAAAAATGGGTCGTCAATATTTTTATTTCAAAAGAGAGGTAGTTTTGCGAACCAATTTACATCTGTAGGCATTTTGTGTGGGAAACCAGGGATATGTTCTCTGCTCATCAGAGCATATCTCCTCTATGTCCTTAGGAGGAGGAATTGAACCATGATGTCCTCCATCAGCATGATTGGGATTACTTAATGCATTCCTAGGATACTTTATAAGGACTAATGGGGAAAAAGGCCTACTGGAGGCTAGTGGAGTCGCCAGGTGGAACTTGATTGTTTTTTAAAAAGATGTAGCTATGGTCCACCACCAGTAACTAAGGAAAAAGCCAAACTGGGAATTGTTTTGGGGTTTTTCTGAGTTTTATGTGCAGTCTATGGTTTATTTAAAAGTATTCTAAACCTGTTTCATCACTTTTCTAAGGTGGCGAGAACAAAAAGAGTTTACTCTAAATGATCTACGGGCTGCTGGTTTGAGTTTATTGTTTGAAGGACCCAAGATTCTATAAGAGTTCTCTAGACTATCATGTACTCAATGTCCCACCATCTCCCACTATGTTAGTGAGCGATGGGATAGGTCGATCGGACAGTAACCTAGATTTCGGTAAAATAGTAAAGCCTACTGGAGGCTAGTAGAGTCGCCAGGTGGATTTTTAGTTGTTTTGAGGTATAAGTGTATGGTCCACCACCAATACTAACAAAAACCAATCTAAGGGAGTTTTTTGGGGTTTTCTGTGTTTTTATGTGCCTATGAGGTTTGGAAGAGTTTCCTATGACTGACTCATCATTTTTCTAAGATGGTGAAGGAGCTATTTTCTACTCTTTGGACAACACTTAAGTTTTCTAAGTTTGATTAAGACTTCAGGAGTTACTAAGGAGTAATTAGATTGTCACTAACTCGGAAGGTCCCACCGTGATCGCCATTATGTTAGTGAGCAGTGGGACAAGTCAATCAGATAGTATTTTTAAAGGTCTCTTAAGGTCCAGGGAATCTAATTTTGTTTAATACTCAGAGTCCCACCATGATCGCCATTATGTTAGTGAGTAGTGGGATAAGTCAATCAGATAGTATTCTTAAAGGTCTCTTAAGGTCCAGGGAAACTAAGTTTGTTTAATACTCAGAGTCCCACCATGATCGCCATTATGTTAGAGTCCCGTGATTTGGCTGATTGGCAAGCCAAATGACAGTGTAACATCAAACCAAGCTTTGGAGCCCAAGGACCTAGCCTTCCTGGACTCAGAGAGGGCTCTCTCTATATGTGTAAGGGATATTTGTGTGTTTGCTTATTGTGTTATGATTTTAGGCTAGTTATGGAGTATGTTTTTGGTTTTGGTTTTTTAAGTTGTGAGGGATGAAACTGATCAAAGATATGAAATAGGTAACAAGATGTTAGATTAACTGGGCTATGGGGTCAAAAGGTCAAGAAAGCTATTAGATGACGATACAAGGTTGTTGAAGGGCCGATTTGATTCAAGGTAGAAAGGATCTTTGGGAAAAATGGAGTAAATGGACATCAAGTTTGTGAATGACAAAGGATTTCAAGCATAACTAGTTTAATAGCAGACATAAACATGGTAGGGCAAACCATTAATCATGCAAAATGTAACTATAAGCTAATCAATACATAGAAATAAACATTCAAGCCATGCATAGAAGTATAAGACCCTCTAAATTTGGGAAATGGCTTTCAGACTTTGGGGAAAACACTTAAGGAAGACAAACAACTCAAAATAATATGTCGGAATGCCTAAACACAGTACTTCAAGTTATTGGGCACTTTGAACAACAATATTTGCATAGTTTTAGGCAAAGGGCTAGATCGAAACTAGGCCTCCTTGGTTCAAACAAAATGATAATCTAATCAGTCAAAGAGAAATTTCATGGATGGAACTATAGCTAGCCATAGGTAAGCAGGGCGTACCGTAAGTCCTTCTTAGCATGTATAAAACCATGAATGAAACGAGCAAACAATATCCTCAAGTTGTTAAAGAGCAGTTAAGAATTCTTTAATGCAACTAAGGAAGAAGAAAACATGAAAGCTATGAAGATTCAGGAAATTTGAGGTGCCTCCATGGGCATATCTCAAATTTGTTCTCTACTGATCTATAGCAAGCAAGAAAAATGTATTCATGAATGAAAAATAGAAGACAACAACAAAGCAAGAGACACTATACCATTCTACCAAGTCATGGAATCCATCAACAATCCTTCATCATTCATCCAAGAACATCCAAGAGGCAATCCAAAAGCATAACACAAGTATTTTATTCCAAAGCTCATATGACCATATATTGCTTCTCTTCTCAAGTTCAGCCTTCTTTTACAATGAAAGCCTTTGGAATATATAGGCTCAAGTGAGGAAAACCTCATGGTTCAACTTTCCATCCTATTGGCCTAATAAAAATATCTAAATTTGTCCTTGAGACTTTGCAAAGCCCAAGGCACAAAAATATCTCATAAAATATCTAAAAAATGCTAAAAAAGGGAATTTAATTGACTTTGCATCATTTCTCATGTGCAAAAATAGCTAAACGCACATTTGGAAAAAGCAGATTTTAGAGGTTCAAAAATTACAAAAATATTTCAAATTTACATCAACAAAAGGCCCCCTGACTTGACGAAAACATTTGGAAGTCTTCTTGATGTCGAAACGGGGATCATGATAGCTTGTTGGAAAGATCTGAGTGTCTGCTTTCCATAAAAAGTGAAACTTTCCTGATCTGATGCCTAGAAGTTCTCCAAAACGGCACCTGTGTGTAGAAAACCAAAAATTACAGTCTGCTGATATAACGGGCAGAGTGTGCAAAAAGCGAGCATTTTTCACCATTTCGGGGAAGAAAATGATCTCCAAATGTTCTGAAAATTGCTGAGGGTGTGCTCTTGAATTTATTCCATCCAATGATACCATTCTTCTCCTTTGACGAATCCCCAAAATGAAATGGAAAATTTCATGAGTTTTGACAAAAAACTCAAAAATGCCAAAAAACCAAAAATTGTCAAAATGTGCCCAAAATTGGTGTGCATGACCCTCAAGGGTCCTCGGAAACATGCTCTGAAACTGAAGCCAAAATTTTAAGTTTTGATGTGCCCTTCTTCTCTTTCCGTGCCGGGCGCTTCCCCTTTGCTTTCTTTAGTTTCTCTTGAGTGGCCTTTAACTTGCGCCGGGGAAACTGATTTAGCTTTTGATAATGTTTTGTCATCTTCCTTTGCAGCTCCAAGTCCCTGTTTGCTTTCTCAAGCTTCATCTCCAAATGTTTATTTGCTCTTTCTAGCCATGCCTCCAATTTCAAAATCCTGCCCTTTTCTTGGTATGAAACTCAACCAACCAAGTCCACACCATATACACAGTCAACCTTAGTGCAGCCACACAGTCAATTTCATTGTTCATAGAACAAAGGTGGCAGAGCTTTGAAATGCTTTTGAGGTTTTAACAAAGGCCTGTGGGAGTTTTTTCTTTTAAACAATCAAGGCTCACTTTCAACAAAATATTGCTTCCCTTTAAGGTCATTCAACCAATGAACTCAAAATATGCACACAGTCAACCAACATGTTTTTACACAGTTCAAAGTCACTGTGCTCAAAGGGGCAAGGTGACAGAGTTTTGAAATGTTTCTAAGATGGTAGTAATGATCTTGCAGTAGTCAAATGCCAGAAACTTCCTTTTGATCAAAGTACTACCCTCCTTGAACACAGTTCACCAAATATATGATGATATATAAACCCAGTCAATTTCAACAAGTAACAATACACAGTCCAAGGTTTATTGTTCAATAAGGGACAAAGTTTATTTGGCTTTTGATTGGTCAAATAGAAATCTGCAGCATTAAACCATATAAGCTTCCCTTGAACAACACTCTGCCCTATTTAAATCCTACAGTCTTTTGCACCAATTTGATCCATACACCTTCAACCTGTACATGTCAGCTTTCCTATAGTTTCAAACAATGCATATGGCTGATAGATTCCAACTTGTTTCACCATGATAGTGAGGGAAATTTGATGGTCTTCTAATAGAAAATAAAGCATACAAGCATTTGATGTTTTATCAACCACATCGAAACTCATTCCACACAAATTTAAACCTGTGATCTTTGACTGTGATGATTAACTCTCCTCACTACTCAACATTTTTGAAAAAACTCAAGGGAGGTTCATAAATACCTCTACAAATCGATGAAAAACCTTTTCAAGAGCTTGAGCAACCTTTAGGAATGATTTGGAGGCGTGTTGGAGGTAGAAATCATGCGCGACGCTCTTGTAGTGAAGAACGTCGTGCAGGTTTTTGTTGTCAGGTCACTGTCGGGCCCTTGTGACCCACGGCTACAGGAGCACCGCGCACTCGCACAGGAGCGCCGCGCAGCTTTCTTACTCTGAGGAAATTCCGCGCACAGGAGCGTCGCGTAAGTTTTGACCTTTGAAACTCCGGTTTTTCGTGCAAAATCTTCTTTTCTGGTCTCGAGGGCAACAAGAGAGATCCTTTGCTCGCGCTTGGAGTTTGCAAAAATGCATGGGAAGCAGTCTTTACCTCTCGCCTTTGAAGAAAAGGGAAAACCCTTTGATATACTTATTGAGGGTTTATGAAAACCTTTAAAAGGCTTTTGTCATTAAAACATGAAATTCTTACCCTTTGCGAGATAATAGCTAAGACTCCTTTTCTTTTTCTCACAATAAGAAACATTGCAAAGGCTAACTTTGTTCATTGTGTTCATATATTCGAAAAAATGACCTTTGCCACTGTTGACACCTTTGGAGACATTTTTAACTAGGAAAGACCACTCAAGCTCTGTCAAGAGTATTGAAAACTGCTTTATCATCTTGCAAGGAGATGGCTTGTCCTTTTCAACTTGGTTAACAGCTTCTGCCTCCAGGTGTTTCATCAGCTTTCTCCCAACTGTAGGTACCAACATTAGTTGCATTAATTTAGACTCTGTCATTTTTTGTTTATCAAGAAGGGCACTTCTTCCAACACACTTCCTCTGCTCAAAGTGTACCAATATGGTGTTTTTGTCCCTTAAATAATGAACACCTATATTTGTCTTAAGATATTCTCCAGGACCTGAAAATTTGTCAAAGCCTCCTTTTTGCATATCATGAACAATTTTTTTCAGTTGTAATGCTTCTTGAGGAGGTCAGCCCAGATTTTCTTTGTCAACCATGATAAGCCCATTTGAAAGGCACCTTTTTATGAATGGAGCAAACCAGTACTTTGAAACATAATCACTATTATGTCCTTCTGTCTGTGCAATGACTCATCTTATCACCACTGTTCAAAATTTATTTTTTTGGAGCTGTGGATTGTCTTGAGATAAGTTTGACCCATTTGATTGCAGTGGTACCCTTGCTTTCTATTTGGTCTCTTACCTTGTTTCTTAGATCAAATAAACCTTGAAATCAATTAATGCTCTGGCCATCTGCTTATGAATGAAGGATGCCTTTTTCTCTTGGCAAAATATCTGTGCTTTGTCAACCTTCTGTCCTAGCCACAAGTAGGCTGCCTAATAAAAATATTGAGAAGGGTTTTATTACATATGATAACAATCAAACAACAGTGAAAACATTGATGCTTTTACCTCAGTCTCCAATCATCACTGTTCTCTAGAAAATTTGTGTCACTGTCTCACTGTTTATTTACAAACTTTGATTACAGTCAGTTGCAATTCTTTAAATTAAACATTGGCCATCGCCCTCTACTTGTAGATGAAGGAGGCGCCTTAAAACCCTCTGCTTATAGATGAAGGAGGTTCTTGGCCATGACAAATTACAAGTCTGTTTGACAGTGTTGTTTTTCTTCTACTGTCTTTTCAGGCTGAATGAAGTTGCAAGAGCTTGATGAGACACTCCTTGCCCTGCAGATGCATCTTAGGCTCATGATCACATTGAGGAGAATTGTCTTCCAAGATGCTGATATGTTTCTTGTGCTTGAAAAATCCATAAAAAGTGTAAAACACCTAAAGTCAGCTTGAGATTATGGTCTTATGCATTGGTGAGACTTAAGGGTGTATAAGTGGCATGACTTAGGGCTGTGATTAACTTTATTAGCAGAGTGAGAGGTCTATTGTGACTGGTCTGTAGCAGATGGAGGTTTTTTGGCCCTTTGATGGTTGCCATGGGTGAAATGCCTTAAAGTGCCACTTCCTAACTTAGGGGGGGGGTTTTGAATAGATTTGGATTGTCCCTTTAGGGCTGATGGGCTGACTAGTATGACTGAAGCTGGATAAGGTTTGATAATGGGGTTTCATCTCGTTATGGGCGGACTGAAAGCTAGGAGGGAAAAAAATTTTATGGGGGTTTTCCGAGCTGGAAAATTTGACAAATTTTAGATCGGCTGTTGGAAAACTGGGCTTTTACAACTAGTCATGACCAACAAGTAAAAAATACTGATGACTAACAAAATCCTTGGTGTTCAAAGGCTCAAACCTATTTATTTTTCTACCCTTTCTCTGTTGTCACCTAGGCTTTTGGCCTCCCTTGCCATTGTCACTACTGCCTTCTCTAGAAATTTTATCTTTACTCTTTATTTGAAACCAAAACCTTGAACTATTTGTGAAATGATATAGAGAGGACAAGTGAGATGATAATGAGAAAGGTAGCGATTTGCGAGTGAAGGGGAATAATGAGTGAAGAAGGAAAATTTGGGCCTCAGTGTGCCTTTATTATGTAGATGGATGGGTGTCCTTAAATCAACAGTGTTTTTAGCATGTGGACCAATCTTTCTCTTCCTCTAGGGTTTCTACCTTTCTCTCTAAGTTTATATTTTTAAAACAATATGAAAGAGTGGCAAGCATCTAAATGCCTCTTATGAAAAACCATCAAGAGGTGCCAGGCATAGAATTGGGGGAGTTTTGAGAAAATTTGAGGGCTTGCTCTAGCTTGAAAGGCTTCCTAGCTAAACGCGTAGCACAGGAACACAGCATTCGAGCCCTTGCATGCGTTGTTGAGTCAGCCTGAATGACCCTGCATGTAGCACCCAGGCGAAGGACAAGAGTGCAGCATCGGCAGAGCTGCACGTTGTCGGGTCTGGTGGGACGTTCGGGCCACTACTAAACGAGCTTTTGGTTGGCTGTGGAACGAGCAAAGGCTTGGGCCTGTCAGGATTTTGTGCAGTGTGAGAGGGTAGTGCGCAACGCCGGGGCCAGGTGCGAATCTGCATGCTGTTGGGAGCTGCTGAACATGCAGGCGCGTAGCACCCGTGTCTGCTCTGAACGTGTTTCTGTGCACAGGTCCTCTACTGGGTCTGCACACTATTAAATGCGTAGCGCCTGTTCACAAGTGTGCATCACAACGTTATATCCTCTAAAGAATGTATACACAGGCATGTAGCACAACTTTTCAGGAGGGTAGTGCAGGGCTTCTCTTGCCCAACATTTGCCCGAATGCGGGAATTTTCTCTTAAAGTCTTTCCCTCCTTGTTAAGTGATAAGTGAGTTGGAAAAGAGAAACTTAGGTGCTTTTATACCCTTTGAAAATAAATCAACTTTGTAAAATCCCACTTTTCTATGTTTGCCTTTGGTCACTTTATAATTTTCACTGATATTTCTTTGACTCTTTTTGCAGGTGACTTACAACTTTCCCAAGTGATTTTATTTTGTGATGGTGTAATGAAAGGATGAATAAGTCCCCTTTTTATTCTTGAAAATCTAGGCACTGTTCAAACTGTCTCTTCTGATAAATTAAAACCAGTGTTCTTACCCTTTTTGGCATTCTTAAGTGTAATTGACCTAAAACATGTGTTTTCACCTTCATACTGATTGTGACAGTAACATGTTCACTAAAAAAGTTTAGCAAATTATACCATGTTATGTCATCCCCTTGACCACTTATGATTTCTACAAGTGCCTATAACACATTTTCCTTTGATCATTTTGTCATATGTTTGGATTTTTACAACCTTTAGTCACCCAACAGGGATTTCATGGTTAGCATGATTTTCCATTTTGACACTTTACCTCATGATTTCGTTATCTTGACCATTTTAAAGACCTTTGACTACACTTGAAAGATTAGGCACCCTCTTACTAATACTTTTTACAATTTCTCCCTTTGGTGCAGTGAAACAGTATTGCCTTGACAAACCATGTAAGTCACCTTCTGATATCATTTTTCAAAATATTTCCTGTTGTCATCATGGAGATTTATGTTCTTCATTTCACTTCTTTGCCTACCTCCTCAAACTTTAGGCTTTAGGGCTTTTCTCCCTTCCCTATTTATCATTTCTAGAAATCTTCATTTCATGCTTAGGTGTGTTGATGTACCTCTGTCCTTGTGATCCTTTGCATTGGCTCCTTGCTGGGAAACACCTTTTAGCCAATCAGTCATGAAAACCCTGATTTTATTTGTTCATAGGCCTACTACCTCTCCTTTGTTTTGGCTACCCTTAGGGATGATTTTACCTCTTAACTTACCTCTTTTTCTACTGATGGCCATCTCATTCATTCCTGCAGAAATGTCTAATATGGGTAGCTGTCTCTTGTAGAAGTTGTGCTTTGACCAAGGAGGCCCTTTTCTTGAAGGATTGTTTTATACCTTTTGGAAAATCATGAGCTAACCCTCCTTTTCATTTTATTTCATCTTTGGGCACATGTAAAACAGTGATTTTAGAAAACCAAAACAATGAATAACCTATGAAACCCTACATGACCTAGTGGGAGGCCTTTTGGACTTGGCCTTTGGCTGAAAACTAGACTTAGGGTTTTTAGGTGTAAAACAGAGTTTTGACAAACCTTATTCATTGCAGACCTAAAAAATAATGACTTTGATTTATCTAAAGTGCCTAGAAAGGTAGCTTGAAACCACCAATGCTTGAGGCACTTGGTGAATAGGGGAAAAAGTTAGGCTACTTGGCAATCCAAGGTGGAAATAAGGTTAGGAAGGTCAAAACATAGTGGTAAGGTCAGAGGTGGAAACAACATAGTGATAATGAGTGGCATAAGCCCGTGATTAGTCTTCTGGGAGTGATAGGCTGGCCATGACTTGATAAAGTAGTAAAATAGTGAAAAATTTATCCTGAGGATAATGAAGGCAATGAGATTTCTAGAACTCACAATATTCATGAATTTTGTTTCTAGAAATCTGGGATAGACATTTAGTCATTTATATAAAGAAAAAAATTACTAATGACTAACAATGGCTCCACTTGGGGAGGGTAGCTCCTTTTCAGGAGGTGTCTAGAACTTCAGATCTCTTGGTTTTATGAAGGCCAGTGCCTCATCCATTAGGCATACTTTTACTTCTTTTCATTTGCTAATGCTTCTTTGAAGTTGTGATCTTAATAATCTGAAAAACATGATTAGCACATCTTCATCTCTACCCACCCAACCTACTTGCCTAACATTTTTTCTTCTTAGGGTGCACTTGAACTGGAAAACCCTTGAAATTTTCTTCTTTTGAAAGTAAAAGAAACTATCTACTTCTACTCTTATCACTCCCAAGAGTCCAGATTATGCTAATGAAATATTTTTATTCTCTACCTAGTCTAACTGAAAAGTAGCGACATTTAGGCTTGCACACTTTCAACATTACTATTTTTTTGGTATGGGGTTGTACCTCTTTTCAAATCTGCCCTCTTTTTCCTTCTTTCTATGTTTTTTTATTTGTTTTCTCTCTTTTTGGTCAAAACAATCTAAAACTAAAGGTAGAAAGATGCTCATAGTGCTGAGCTTATTTTCTTTCCTATCTATCCTAATCTAACCTATACATGATATACATTCAGTTTGTGAACTCTCTTTTCCAATACATCCAATCAAATAGATGATTCCATGAGGGATCTTGGTTTATCTCTTTGAGTGTTTTGAAAAAATCAAAATGCCATTCCCACCTCATTTGTGTTTGAACACTAGTGCCTAAAATGTTCTTGAAATTCCACATCAAACTTCTCTTGACATGTTTTACTCCCTCTTCAAATTTCTCTAACAAATCCGCAAAGGGATCTTGAAACAATACCTGAATGTGAAGATTTGGAAAATAAGCCTGATCTAGGACTGGTTCTTCCTCCACTTGGCTGAGCTTAGGACTCTTTTAGGAAAGAAAATCTTCCTCTTCCTCATGATCATCTGAACTGGTAGAATCAACATAGGTTGCAATGTTGCCTTCTAGCACACTTGATATGTTCTGATTGAGTGGGCTGAATTCTGTGGGGAGGCCATCATGTTGATGAGAAGGAGTATTTTTTGGAAAAAAATATTCTTGAGGAGGTAGTATAACAACTTTCCTGTGATTATCCTTTCCTAAGCCTTCATCTTCAATCTGTAATTCAAGGGGACTTGGTGGCTACAAATCTGGAGTTAAGGAGGATTCCATGTTCCAAATGATCTCCTCAACCATTTCAGGAGAAGGCTTCTTATTGACAATTTTCTCGATAAGTTAAACATCCTCCTTAACCTCATCCTCAAAGCTAAAATATTGTTGATTTCAAATTATGTGAAAGTTATTTTTGATAGACTAAAGTGAAGTAGAGGAAAGAGTCAGAGACTCTTCACTTACTTCTAAAATTTCAAGGCTTTCCTCATCAGTGTCATAGGTGATTTGCCTTGCCTAATTACTGCTTTCAATCTGATGATAGTGAAATTCATCCCACAAATCAACTGCTGATTGCTCTGCAAGATTAGCTTCTGTTTGGATAACATCATCATCATTAGACTGATCAAAATTTGGGGAATCATCAACATAAATAACTTCACCGATCAAACATATTGGATTACCAGTTTTTACTTCTTTGAATTGATTTACAAGTTTACTTTCTGAATTATGGTAGATAGGATTAGCAGGAGAATGAACAAAAAAAATTTGGTCACATGAAGTCTTAGAGGTTGTCTGCATGTTTAGAAGCTGATTTATTTCTTCTTCAGTTAAAAAAGGAGGCATTTTTCTCTTTCTTTGGAAATAACTACAATAGTTCTCTTTCTCTTGTGAAAACTAATTGAGAGGCTGAATGTCTTCTTGAGCCTCACCTAGAAGAGATAATGAATTATGACTTGTGCCTTTAGAGAGATCCTGTGGGTTTTCTTTCATTCCCTGATTGATTTCATCCTCAACCAACTCTTCTTGATTTTCGTAATAGTTACTTTGAGCATGAGATTCATGATTTTCCTCTGATAGATTCTCAAGGTGCCAATTTCTTTTTATAATCTAAAATGAATTAAAGCATAAGGGTAGAGATTCTAAATGTGTTGATTCATTCTTTATTTCATATTTTGTGATTTCAAGATGGATGATTGATTCATTATAGCATTCCTCTCTGTTTCTATTTACAACTTGCTTGTAATGCTCTCTTAATAGTGAATCACAAGATGTAGGAAAGTAACTAGTACCTACTTGACAACCTTCTTCATTCTCTTCTTTGCAATCTTGCTCATCATGCATATTTTGTTTGTTGTTCTTGTCTTGTAGTGACTGACTTTTTTCTTTCCAAGGAAAAAGTATAGGTTGTTTTGAATAAGCAACACCAACCTCAACCTTGTACTTTTCCTCTTGCCTACCAAGTATATGCTTCATTTTGCTGATTGTATCTATCAACATCTCTAGATTTTCCTCTCTATTTATACTTGGATCCATCTTTGTTTAATAAAAAAGGGTCACTGCATCTTTTCAACCAGTCTAGAGTCTTCTACCAGTGGAGTCATTAGGTCTATTGAGAGTTGTGGAGTCACCAGGTTGGATTTAAACTTTTTTGTCCACCATCAACATGAATAGGATTTCTTAATGCATTCCTAGGGAGGTCTATGAGAACTAGTGGAGTAATAGGCCTACTGGAGGCTAGTGGAGTTGCCAGGTGGATTTTTTTTTTTTTTAAAGGATGTATTGTTTATGGTCCACCACCAATAACTGACAAAAAACCAATCTTAGGATGTTTTTGGGTTTTTTGAGTTCCTTTATGTAGCCCTAGGGTTTGCGAGAGTGTCCTACACTTGATTCATCATTTTTCTAGCATGGCGAAACAATCAGATTCTACTCTTTGGCTGAAAATTTGAGTTCTCTATGATTTGATAGGGGTTTCTGAAGTCCTAAGGGATACTTATATTGTCAATGACTCAGATGTCTCATAATGATCAACATTGTGTTAGTGATAGTGATAAGGTGGTTTCAAAACACATGATATTATTTGACGTGGGCTTCTGAATTCTCTTAAAGAGGTATAAGCTTGTTACTTACTCAAAAGTTCCCACCATGATCGCCAGAATGTTAGGGTCCCGTGATTTAGCAGATTGGTAGACCAAATGCACAGGGTAACATAAGACCATTCTTTCGAGTCCTAGGACCTAGCCTTCCTGGACTCAGAGACGGCTCTCTCTATTGTATGCAAATGATGTGAACTTGTTTGCATTAGATGGTTGATTTTAGGCTAGTTGTGAAGTTTGGGGTTTTGTTTGTTTGGTTGGGTTGGGTAAAATGATCAAGTAGAATATGTGGAGTGATAGGTCATCAAATCATTGGGCTATGGAGTCTATGAAAGTCATGGATATCTCAACAACGAGTCAGAGTGCATCACAGGGAAAATCTAGTGTGGTCGATGGATCTTTAAGGTTATGTGTGAAGTGAGATGGACATTAAGTTGGTGAATCAAGGTAGAGAAAAGGGAAATGAAGTATCCTTTGTCATATACCCATAAATTATAAGGTCTCAAATACCGATAAGCAAAATATAATGATCATGATATAGGGAAAACCATTAACTCAATGACAATACTTAAACAAATAGACATTCAAGATGAACAATTCAATGAAACACAGAAAGCAAGAAAACCTATCTAACTTTAGTGATTTCACTTTGAAATTTTGAAAACATATAAGATGAAAAATAACTTTAATCAATGAATAGGGAACTCCTAGAAATAATCAATCAAGCTATAAAGAACTTTGAGGCAAACTTATCAAGCATAAACAAAGGGCATGATCAAAACATGGCCTCTTTGGCTAAAACTAGCAAGTAATCCATCAAAGAGAGATTCCATAAACATAGTTTAGCTAGCATCAAGTAAGCATGGATAACCATAAAACATATTTGGAAACTACCTTCTTAAACCATTAATGAAACAAACAAGCTTAGGTGGATCTAAGGAGCAACTAATAATTCCTTAAACTAACCCAGCAGAGGAAAACATAAAGACAATAGTATCAGGAAGGACTAAGGTGCCTCAAACAACATTTCTTAGCCTATACTTTTCTGATCTACTACAACATAGAAGGATGGACACAATGATAAACAAGAAAACATGAACATATTAGAGACGCATCATGATTGACCGAGCTCAGGGATCCTACAAGAAATATTTCATCATCATCAATCAAAGCAAATCATTCACAAGCTCTATAACACCAAATTTCTCTTCAACCTCAAAGAACCATGTATTGCTCTCAAAACTCATCAAATGCCAACATTACCAATGAGTACTCAATGCCTTTTTAACAATAAAGGAGTAAAAAAACCTAACAGAGTCTCTAGAAGCCTATTGGCTATTCAAAATTTTCACTATTGTCCTTGAGACCTTGCAAGGCCCAAGGCACAAAATATCTAAAACAAAATATCTTTTCGGGAATTTTTAGCAAATAAAATAATATTTGAGGTCTGAAAAGCCTTCTAAAACTTTCCAAGCATACATTTTTGACTTTCCCTTTGCTAAGGGCGCAGCACTGTGTTTTAGGATGAATTTCCATGCCAAGGGCGTAGCACTAGAGCAGGAAAATTGGGTCAAATTGCAGCAGTGTTTTGAAAGCCTTCCCGATGTCGAAAAAGGCTCCATGATGGCCCATTGGAAAGGCCTTTGAATATAAATTATAGGTATACAATTTTTTCTCTAATTTGACCTCTGAAACCTATTCAAAAATAAAAAATTCCAAGGCTGGTAAAGGCGCAGCACATGTCCTAAAAAGTAGGCAGAATGGTGAAAATTAGGGTGTTTTTGACCCTTTTGGGGGACCAAAACAACTCCAATTGATCTGAAACTTTATGAGCATGCTATATTTTATATGAGGATTCAAAAAATGTGAGCCTTTCCTCTTGAAGATACTCTGAGAAAAAGCTTAGCACCATGTGTGCTACCCCCTTGGCCTCAAAATTAGCAAAAACCCAAACTTGTCAAAATTCTCCAAAATTTGGTGAATGAGTGCCTCATGGGCTTTGGGAGAGCTGTAGAGAATCGTGTGCCAAGATTCCAAGCCTATCTTGTCAGTTTTATTCTTTTAGTGCTTGAATTTCAATGAGGGCTTCCTTTAGTTTGGCACAAGCAAACTTGTTTTTCATTGCATAGTACTTGGTCATCTTTTTCTGGAGAGAAAGGCCCCCATTTATCTTCTTGAAGTACTTGTGTTCATATTTGTAACATTGAATGATACCCTGTGCCATATCAAAATCCCTCTCCCACTCCCTAATTTGTGCATCTTTGCTTTGGAGTAGTAGTCTAGTGGCCACCTCCTCATCTTCATTATCACTATCTAGTTCAATGAATTGTGGCTTTTGAGTAGTATGCCTACCTCCTTTACCTTTATTATAATTTTTCATCTTTTCTTTACCCTTTTCAAGCCATTGAGATGATGTAGATGACAAGGTACCTTGCCTTTTGGAGGCAGCAAGCACTTTCCTTGATCCTCTTTAATATGTGAGAGGAAGAAACTCAAATTTGTTTACTAGAATGCTCTTACCATGACTAATCTCAAGATTTCCTTTCCTTTCATCAATGATCTATGCATTTATGTCTTCTTAATTTTGTTCTTGACTACCCTCTTGAGAGGTACTTTCATTTTCCTTCATGCTAACATTACTGCCATGACCTTTTCCAGTATCATCAATCTCTTGACTGCTTTTTGGGTTCATAGTGTCACTACTGTCATTATATTTAGGGCTATCAGTCATCATGGTGTCTTCATTACCTTCATGATTGTCATTAGCCTCTTCTTGACTTCCTGCACAACCATTATCTTCATTTTTTCATCTATGTCACTGTTTTTCCTACTGCCTTTGTCTTCATCTTCAGTCTATGTATTGTCTTCTTTATTATTTCTTTTGTATCCATCACTGCCTTTGTCTTCATAATCTATTTCTTCTTACTCATTCTATGTCTCTGTTTGTTCTTCTGTCTCTTCATTATTTGTTTCTTTATCTTCATGATCTCCAGCATCATCCTCCTCTTCCATTTTTTCTGCATTATCATATCTTATTCATTTCTTGCATCTGCCTCTTCTTCATTTGTCTCTTCCTCACTATTGGATCACTGCCTTTTTCTTCTTCTTCACTATTTTTCTCATTTCCTTTGTCCTCCTCTTGGCTCACTACCTTTTTTTTCATCATCCTCTACATTATCTTCCTTGTCACTGCCTTCTTGTTCTAAAATACCTTATTCTTCATAATCTGCCCCTGTCTCTTGATTTTCATCATCATCCTCCTCACCATCATTTTCTTCCTCATGACTGTCATTTTCTACTTCCTCATGAGTGTCATTTTTTGGGTCATCATTTGTTTCTTCTTCCTCACTATCCTTTGTTTCTTCCTCATCATCATTTTCTTCATTTTCACTTTCTTCTTGTTCATCATTTGTCCTTTCTTCTTGACCATCATTTTCCTTTTGACTATCATTTTCCTCCTACTCTTCATCACTTTCTTCTTGTTATGATGCTTTAGGAGAAGGTGAAGGGGGGAATTTCTCTTGGGGAGAGGATTCATGTGTGGATGAGGAATCATGGTCAGTGGGGGTTGATGGAGAAAATGAGGAAGGTGGATGAGATGATGAGGGTAAAATTTGTAGAAAAAGAGGCTGTGGATTTTTGAAAACATCGTGGGCGATGAATCCTTCCCATGGGATACCCTGTTTCTCTAATTGATGAAACACAATAATCCTCATAATAGAATGGTGGAAAACACTCTGCATTTGTTGTGAGGGAGGCCTCTTTTTCATAATGTATGACATCTTATCAATACTTCTATAAAGGTAATAGGGAAAATGTAGTAGCTTGGCCCTAGTGAAGTGGATAAGTAGTCTTATATGGTAGGAATAAAGTCTAGAAAACCTCCCCTCGCATGTAAAATACTTCATGATGACTTTCATTAAGGGGGAATATCTTTCCAACAAATGGGAAAAGGGAAAAATATTTTTGCAATCATATTGGTTTTAAGAAAGGCTGATAATGGATCAAATCCAAACTCACCTGCTTGAACCATTTTTCTCCCATACAAGGTATCCTAGTGGCCATAGCAATTGTATTAGTGGATAGCTCAAAATTTACCCTAGCAAGATGTCCTTGATGAACATGGAGGTTGAGGATAAAATTTTTGGTCAACTCAGGGTGACTTTGGACTCTTTGTACTCTCTCACAGAAATCAAAACAACCCACCTCTTGGAAATATGGAACTATTGTAGGGGAGGTTGTCAACTCCTTGGTGTTCAAAGGCTCAAACCTATTTAATTTTCCACCCTTTCTCTGTTGTCCCCTAGGCCTTTGGCCTCCCTTGCCACTGTCACTACTACCTTCTCTAGACATTTTATATTTACTCTTTCTTTGAAATCAAAACCTTGAACTATTTGTGAAATTGATGCCCGACTCCTACTATTAACCCACATTTACACACTTTTTTCGCACATAAATTGCCTTCCCAGTTTTTTCTTTGTCAAATAAGGTTAAATCAATAACCCCAAATTAATGTCAACACTCCATCCGCATATGGAGGTATTTTCACTAAATGGTTAACCCCATTACATGCATATTCGAATTGTCACTCAACTTATAATCAACCCCAACGTATAAGTCTCAGGAATGCACATATAAATATGGGTAATTATCATGTTATATATTCAATTTCTCTTCTCGCACCCTTTGTGACCCCTTCGGATATGTTAATCATATATCACAATGGCTTACGACGTATTACAATCTCCCCCTAGGCATTAAACCTCATAATAAAATTACGCCTTTAGAATTAAACTACAGTGACAATATATACAACCACTGTCGGGTCCCGCAAGCCACGTACCTTGGTTATATATCGAGCGGATATAACGATCCGTATGGCGTCGTGCCTCCACTGTTGATCAAACGGGCGTACATGGATATCGCGCGAATGTAAAGACCGAACGTTAGCCCGCGATATAGACGGTTTTGGAAACCCACCTTATGCCACGCGTCCTCCAACTAATGTGATCACATTTTTATTTCAAATTCCACTTACCGCTTTCCTATCATGCGATAACCACCGTGGGTTTTGATCTACATCATGGTTTCACCTTCTCCATCGCAAGGTTCCACACCTTTCTTCCAGGTTCCAGTTCAACACTTCAATGTATTGTTTCACCTTAACTCCGCTCCATTAGCAGGTTCCCCCACACGACTACAAAAACACTCTTCCTCGTGAGTCTTCTTCCACGCAGAGGTTAAATTCCCACAGGATGACTCACATACGAAAGCGATTCCCTCTTCCTATGACCCTCGCTACAGAGTTCTTCATGCTGCAATCAATTCAATACCCGAGACTGCAATTCTCACACAGAATTTTATTGTGTGTTTCTTATATATACTCTGTCACAGGGTCTCAACCATATAGAACTCTCACTACAACACTTTTATTCGGCACGGTAGGTTTCATCCATCTATACAGAACTCCCATTCTTTATGCAGTCGATCCCAATGGAATCGGGAGACTTCTCCTTACCTTAACTACATTTTCCGGAACAGGATACAAGGTAGTACCAATAGTTCCCAAAGGGTTCTCCTATTCTGAATATCAATCAAATAAGCAGGGCTCCAATGCTGAAGCCAAACATATGCATAACCAAGGATTTACTGCCTTCACCGAGAATCGTATTCATGTATACAGGACTCAACTCATTGAGTAGGTGCTTTCAATTTCATAACCCAGTCTTTCAATACTAAATTGGACTCCACTTCCTTCAAGGAGATCGACCCTTTCCATGGTCGATCTCCCTCAAATGCTAGGAATGAAACTCATAGTAATTTCGCTAATTAAAGCAGAACATCTTCACAGAGCCTATTCACACTGGTTCTTATACATTTGGTCAAATGAGATTCGGTTTTGTTTTCACAGAACTCAATTCAATCAAGACACATATAGTTTAGAATACAACATCGACAGGAAGGTCAATTTCTCCACTATATATTTACATGAACTTACAAATTCTTGACAGGCCAGATCTTCATGTTGGTGGCCTCCTACTCTGCCTTTGAGCAGTTCTCTACCTCTCCTTCTAAACTCTTCATGATTACATTTATACCAAAATGGACGGCCTGAATCGATTCAGGTCTCCAAATAGCTCAAAAACTCTTAACATTCCCAATTCCTAAGATTAGACTCAATAACTGAACTGATCCTAAATTGACTCATACCCTTGGTTGTCTCTTCGTATTCCTATCTTAACCAATTTCTCATGTTCTCAAATGACTTGAGAACAATTACAATTCCCTACCAAATTTATTCAAAATATTAATATTTACAAGAAATTTTAAGAACATGGGACCCCCTATGTCTATTGAGATACAAAGTGTTTAATTGTGCCTAATGCCCCTGCATCAGAAATGATATGGAGAGGGCAAGTGAGATGATAATGAGAAAGGTAGTGATTTGTGAGTGAAGGGGAATGATGAGTGAAGAAGGAAAATTTGGGCCTCAATGTGCCTTCAGTATGTAGATGGATGGGTGTCCTCCAATCAGCAGTGATTTTAGCATGGGGAAAAAGCTTTTCTCTTCCTCTAGGTTTTCTACCTTTCTCTCTAAGTTTATATTTTTAAAACAATATGAAAGAGTGGGAAGCATCTAAATACCTCTTATGAAAAACCCTTAGGAGGTGCCAGGCAAATAATTGGAGGATTTTTGAGCAAATTTTAGGGCTTGTTGTGGCTTGAAAGGCTTCCTGGCTAAACGCATAGCACAGGAGTGCAACATTCGGGCCCTTGCATGCACTGTTGGGTCAGCCTGAACGGCCCTGCACGTAGCGCCTAGGCGAAGGACATGAGCGTAGCACTGACAGAGCTACACGTTGTCGAGTCTGGTGGGCCGTTCGGGCCACTACTGAACATGTTTTTGGTTGGCTGTTGCTATAGGGTAAAATGCTTGGGTTTTTGGTTATCATATATCCCTCTTAGGGCTTTCCGGTGCCCGAGGCAGACAGTAAGATTAGTTGTATAGTTCACAAAGATGGCATATACATGTTCATATTAACTTAAAACCACTTGATGGAAAAAGATAGAAGATTACCTCTTTAATGATCTTGGAGTCCTTTGAAGAGCACTAGGTAGCGAAGCAACGTTTCTCCTTCACCAGCTCCAAATCTAGGTCCTGCAATCAATTAAAGCACCCGTGTAATTTCTAACATAACATGCATTTCCTATCAATTAAGTCAATATATAATAAACATTTAAAGTGCGCACATTTAAGCCATTCATCTCATGCTATATAAGTTATTAAATATTAACAACAATATCAACGCATAGAATGGACAAAACAGATAAAGTTCTATTGATTTATAAAAAGGAGGATTACAACCGTCGGTTGCACCAAGCCATCCTCAGCCTTCCAATATCTCTCTCTCAAAGTGGTGATGTCTTTATCAACAAGTTCTCAATGAACCTCTTTGACCTTTGACCTTCACACTACAACAATGATCTCTACTTCACAAGTATTTGAAAACTTGACAATCCTTCGACCTTGAACTAAGAGCCTTCAATTCCATTTTATAGGAGATGGAGAGAGCAATCCTTGCCCTTCTCCTTCCACCAGTTCTGAATAGAAAAAACCAAGATGTTTCCCCAACCTCCATGCTTTTGCCTTCTTTGAGAGTTCATTTTTTTATGGCAATGCCCAATAAGAGATTAGTGCTTTGCAATTTCCTTTTCGTACTGACTCTCTTGTGAGAAAAAGCTGGAGATTCAAATAATTCTCCACGGGTTTTTCCCGTTTCAAAATTAAAACATGGGTAACGCTACCCTCTAGTGTAAACAGAGAATTTCCCTAGCCACTAACGCGGCCCATTCACTGATCAGCTACGTTATAACGCTCTTGTGTTGTTATAGAGAGGTGTTACCTTGGCAGAAATAGGTTTAATTTAGGTCTTTGTATTCCTTCCATATTTTTCTTCTCCTCTGAGCTGATGAGGAGGTATTTTGACCTATAACAGATGCCCCCTAAAGTGTGAGGTTAGAGACGAAGACAATGGCCGAAATACTTTACAATGTGTGTAGTAGAGATAAAGAGATTGAAAGACTGAGGAAAACCTAAAACAACAACATATGTCAGAAAATATAGTATCTGCCTTGAGTCGGGCATTCCCATGCTCAGTAGCTTAAACAACATGATTTCTCTAGAATAGAGATATGAAGAATCTATCCACCGATAAGCACAATGTGGGAGTGTCTGTCATAACAGGATCAGGCTGAAGAAGCTATCTCAATAAACAATATCACAACTTGGGGGAGGGAACACAACTTTAATGATGTAACCTTTGCCCCAAGGTCTTGACCGTCGATTCACTTAAACTACATATTTCTCAACATGTGAATGAAGGAGTTGTCGTCGAACATGTGAGAAATCGTCTGATTACCAGTCGATAATGAAAACTGTTAACAGACACGAAGGTGGCCACCGATAATGATGATGGTCCCTAAGATGCACAGTAAAATCTAGCGAGTGTGAATAGAATGAGTTGAAGTCAAACACTTGTAGAATCATTCGATCAGGAGCCAATGATGAAGACTCCTGATCAAACACAAGACTACCTGCCATTGATTTATGCAAATATCTGGGTACTGATGGGTTTCTGGATCAACTTCCTAGATAACATGCTGAAGTTGATAGGAAGAGATCTATTGAAAGGTAGGCACTGAGGCGTCCTACATTAGTCAACACGAAACGGAAACCAACTAATTTTTTTTATGATTGAGATAATGAAGAGGAAATGGGGATGTCAGACGACAAATAATTTCTGGCATAATGAGCGGTTTGGTTGATAACATGAGTAGTAGATAATGAGATCTGCTTGAACAATAGAAGGCATTGTAACAACGAACTAGACAGCTGAGGCTTAATGAACACCAAAGACTGTGTTAGGATTTTACCAGTGCAGGGACACTGGGAGATGAAGGCTAATACTCATAGATGGTAGGGTTTGGCTAACTGTGAAAGAGTTTTCTGGGAAGTGCCATGTTTAAGAATTTTTTTGCCAAATCGACCTTTCTGAAATGTAACAGAGGTAGTATCCATTTTGTCCAAATTTTTCCCCATATGATTAAGTTTAACGAGTCCAGACGAGTAAACTCAGTGAATTTTTCTTGTTTAGAGAGTCTGAAAAATATCATAAAAGAAAACTCTGTGCCCCGTCTGATTAGGTTTAACGAGTCCAGATGGGTAAACTCGGTGAATTTTTCATATTTAGAGAGTCTGAAAAATATCATAAAAGACAACTCCGTGCCCCGTCTGATTAGGTTTAATGAGTCCAGATGGGTAAACTCGGTGAATTTTTCATATTTAGAGAGTCTGAAAAATATCATAAAAGACAAATCCGTGCCCTGTCTGATTAGGTTTAATGAGTCCAGATGGGTAAACTCGGTGAATTTTTCATATTTAGGGAGTCTGAAAAATATCATAAAAGACAATTCCGTTGGGGTACCTTTGTCATGTCTTGATAACTGGGCACAACAAAGGGATAATAGTAAGCTCAAAACAGTTCATTTTCCGTGAGTTAGTCCATCGAAGCCGGAAAAGTGAGAAATATATGTTCGATGGATGTCTACCTCATTTTGTTATGATTACGAGGAGACGAAGTAAACTCAATACTCTTTGTGAAATTTTAACAAGTCCAACAAAGAAAACTCGGTGCCCTCCGTGAAATTTTAACGAGTCACGTGAAGAAAACTCGGTTACTTTTTCGGTTTAAAGAGTTTTGAAAAAGAGGAAAATAATGGCTCCTTACTCTCTGTCATAGTAGTTTAACAAGCCTGACAAAGTCAACTCGGGCTTTTTCAGTTTTATGAGCGAGAAAAAGGGTCCTAAAAAGAAATCTCAGTGCTTCTTCATGGTTGTAACGAGTCTGAAGAAGAGAACTCTAGGTTTTTTGAATTAACGAGCAAGAAAAAAGACCATATAAAAAGAACGCTCGATATCAACTTCGTATAAGTTTAACGAGTCCGAAGAGGGGAACTCGAGGTTTTTCAGATTAACGAGCAAGAAAAATATCATAAAAAGAACGCTCGAAGCTTCTTCATGTAAGTTTAACGAGCCGAAAGAAGAGGACTCGAGTTTTTTTGGATTAATGAGCGAGAAAAATACCATAAAAAGAATGCTCAAAATTTCTTGATCTCTTTCTCGTCAATAGAAGGATCTATGTCGAGAATTTTCTTGTAAGACCAAGCAAACACATCGCGAAATTCCTTGAAAAGGGATGTGAAGCACACAATTTCCTCAGGATTTCAGTCGGCTCCAATCTGAATATTTTCCACGATACCCATTTTGACCGAGATATCAATGAGCATTGTCTTAGAAATATTACCCATGTTCCCTTCTGAATCGATAGTTTGAACAATCGTATAAGTAGAGGGAACCATCTCAGGTTGGTCAAAATATGGGATTTCAGTTTTTATCGCCTCCGATTCAATCATCGAAGCGCGATGGTGAAACTCTCCCCAAGGTCGTTCTTCTAGAGACATGATCTATCGAATAGATTCATCTGTAGGCAAGATTTCATTGAGGATATCCTTAGAGAGAACTGTGATGGGTGGGAGGTTTGTACCGGTGGTCGAGACCGTAGCAGTGGAAGGTTCAGATGTAATTTGGATGGCTTGGTAGGCCAACTCGGCTGGTGAGAGCGGCATCTGATCTCCGTAGGAATCAATGTCTGAAGGTGCCGGGAGAATCCATGTGTTGATAGAGCCATCGGAAGTGGTGGATATCATTGCAACCGTATTTGGGATCTATGGTGGCAGGAGAGGAAAAAAACCCAGTAGGGAATATGCCTTCAGAAGACCGGTACCGATATTGACGTAAGAGTCAGGAAAGCCTCCTATTAGGGGTACAGTGCCACTTGGTAACGTGGCATAATCAGGGGTGCAGAAGGATAGCTGATCCACTATGAATATTTTCCCATATAATGGAAATAGGATGAGTCGGAAGACCAAAGACACAATGGAAGTCATGGCATAAGACCAACTGCGACCAAGCAATAGATTATAGTCTAGATGGTGCTCTATGACTTCAACATCCACATTTATCATTTTCCCACTCAGAGTGATGGGAAAGCTAGCAAGGTATCCTTTTGGGAGGAATGTGTGGCCATCGAAAGCTTTGAGGGAATTCGATGGTGGTGTTAGGGTAGGAGAACCTAAATTAAGCTAGCAAGCTTGTGACATAACGCAGGTCGAAGCACCTTCGTCTATGATAGTGTGATGGATTGGTCTCCCTTTCGACACAACCTGCACTTGGAATGTGAGTTGGTGTGAGAGGCGAGGTTTATACTTTTCCATATCAAAGATAGCTAGCATGGAATCCTGGGGGTCTATTCCACCAATGGCCAAAAGCAAGGCTTTCCTCTGTGCTGGACAAGTTTGTAATACTTCGAGAGCAGACATAGCTGACGGTGTCTGCGCCAAATCTTCTACAATGTTGTAGTTTTGGGCTGCATGTGCAGAGGTGTTATGAGTTGTGCGTCGAAGTTTCCCTTTGGGGGGACAAATCACGGGGTCAGCAGTAGGCCATTTGATATGAAAATCGTTGGGCAGCGGTGGATTTGAACTAGTACCAGGTTCTTGAGAATATATGGTAGGATTTCCATAAATCTTGGCTCGAGTTTGAAGTTCAACACTCTCAATGCCATAAATGGCAGATGGTCCTTCGTCGGAAGGATGTTAACCACCATTACCCCATTGATGGGGTTGTGGCGTATTTTCAACCATGTGTTGATGTTGCTGCTACTAATTAGGGAAAGGATTATGAAGAACGATAGGTGTTCGCCCAGAATCCTTGTTGGCAATAAAATCAGTGCATTCCTACAACCGAGGACATTTGTATGTCAAGTGGTCCTCCGCACAGATCTTGCAAGGAAATTTCATGGGTTTATCCTTCCCTTTGTCATTTTTGGCAGCGTTTTTTTGATTAGGGTTATTCTGATTATCCAACTGCTCTTCTGAATAAGATGTCTTTTTCTTGTTCTTCTTATTTTTCCCGCTAGGTTTTTGTGAGGTTTGCACAGAATTTACCTCAGCAGTAGGAAGAGTAGTCATTTGGTGAGGGGCGGTGGTAGCCAAATATGGTTGAGAGGTTTGCCCCCAAGACTGCTTTGTGGCCACACCAGAGATTGTGCCAACGAGACCGTTGGCATGTCCTCTGGTTTTCTGAGTGGCCGGAGGATTTGAGTTACCAGGAGCATTGGGGAGTAGATCATATAGCGTGCCAAATTGTGAATAGATTAAATCCAAATGTTGGGCACGAAGAATGCATTGATCTTCTGTAACTTCACCGGAAAGGTCAATGTCTTTAGAGATATGGGGTAAAAGAGACTTACAAAACCAATTGGCTAAGAGATGATCCAGAATTGGCGCTTTGACCAGCCTCCTCCTATGTCTCCATTCATGAATGTGATCGGAGATGTGGGTGGCGGTGTCTTGGCGCAACGAGATTAACAGTTCCATTCCGGTTTCAAATATGATTGGTAAATTGAATTTCTTTAGAAACTTCGTCGCTAAAGTGCCAAAAGTATTGATGGCAGCGTGTGGTAATTCGATGTACCACTTGGCGGCATTGCCTGTAAGGGTGCGAGGAAACAGTCGAAGCCGGACACTATCATCCACCATGGAATTGGATATATACCATAGATGAAAGGTAGTGATGTGTGCAGCTGGGTTGTCCCCTTGTTTCCCATCAAACTTCGGGATGTCAGAAGGAATTTTATGTGGTACTGGAGGCCAGAGCGGGTTGTGATTGATGGGGTCGTTAGTCAGTTTATGGATATCGGGGATGTCCACAGCTGCCAAAAATGGAAATTGTGGATTTTCCCCCGAATATAATCAAGGCAGTATGGGCTGACTACTTAGACCATAGGGTCCACCCATCAATGTGTTACCAGGAGGATAAGTAGGACTTTGATAAAAATTTCCTATAGGTGGAGGAGTAGGGGCATACTGTTGCTTTCCATAAGGCATATTGTATTGCAGGGTGAATGGTTGGTTGCCCCTAGCATAAAAGTGCCCTCCCATTCCAGATGGAGGTTGGGGTTGGTTAGTCCAAATGGATGCAATAGAGTTTCCAGGAGGCATGCTACTACTTGCATAATTTGGCAACGGCATAGACCCTACACATATATTTGAACCACTTAAGGGAAAAGTATTGGCAATAGGTTGTCCTATTTGTCCTAAGGATTGCAGAGGAAGTGAAATGTTTCCTGCTACCTATGTGCTGGTGACACTGCCCCCTGGTATAGTGGCCAAGGGGTTTGGACTCAGCAGAGGGTTCCAACTGAAAGGGTTGCTAAAAGGCACCGAAGTATTCATACTCATGGGAGGAGCTACCGTGGGTCCTAACGTGGTCACGGTAGGAGTAGATGCCGAAGGATTCAGCGAGCTACTGACAGTTGTGATGACCGTAGGGTCAGGATTAGGTATATGTTGACTACTGGGGTTACCAAGTGATGGCATAGAACTGACCACCGGCGGGGAGGATGGTGGCGAACCTGGGATGGTTGCCATTGGCATCGACCCTGTGGATGCTAGTGGTGAAAAGGATGCTTGTGTGGCCGAAGACATATCTTGGCGTGGTGGAATCTAAATTATCATAGGCCCCAATGGATCAGTGAGCGGAGGATTGTAATGAGGTACAACCCCTTCCGTGAAAGGGTCCTCCGAAAATTCTGGATGATATGAGGCTATGTGAAAATCAATATTAGTCAGTGGAGACTGCTCTTCCGTAGAAGGCACGGGCTCACCAAAGTTCAGTTCTTCCTCAATAGTTAAAGGAGGTAGACCTCGCTGTCGTCGAGACAGACGGCGTGGGTCAGAAGACGCCATGGTGACCTGTTTATTTTTTAACAATTTTTAATGAATTGTGATGTATTATAAAGTCTCAATGACAGTAACCACACACCTAAAAAATAAAAAAAGGACTCTCTAAAATCAATCAGCAAGCAGCTAGAATAGGGTTCCCTATCTGAGTACTACCGTTTACTGGTGATGAAATCTAGTATCACAATAGTATACAGAGAGGGTTGGTCGTGTTAGTCCCTTATGATTTCCTTGACAAAGCAAGCAAGGGGCTAATTTGTTGTATAACCCTGCAAGGAATTCATTTCCCTTGTAAACACGTCATCCTTGCAGCCTTTTCATATCCCCTACCTTTAACTGTTAACCTCTGCTATTACGGAGTCTATGAGCCTCAATGATTGCTAAATATCCTACTCCAAAAGCCCTGCATTACCCCTTATACCCCTAAAAAGTGTCCCTTTTTCCCTTTTCCCTCTTCCTGTCAATGTGTCCATGCTCCCCTCTATATCCCTATTAATCCTATAAACCCCCCAAGATCCCTTTAAATCCCATTTTTTCCCTTCGTTTAAACCTTTTTACCCTTTTCCTCCCTATCGTTACCCTTTATTGGCTTCAAAATGAATTAAAAAGGGTTAAAAACCCACTTTCAGACCATATAACAGGCCTCAACCCCTTCCCCGCTAGCCCCGCAACCTTTCTCTCCATGTAACCCTGCGCCATGATCAAGCGCTGGCCCGAAGGGTGCTAATCTCCAATGAGTATCGGGAGCGCCCTGACCATTGATCTTGTAGATCGAATGGAAATCGTTAATTCCACAACGCCCGTATTTTCCCCATTTAAACTACTGATCGAGCCATCGTCGGTCATTCACCGCCAGATCAACGGTCCGGAGTTTACCCGCCGGTGGTCCCTGCAGCGCACTATTTCAAAACCCGGTGGTTTCTATCGCACCGCCTTCGGGCGGTTGGCGGTATTTCCTCATCGGCCAGCGATTCCATACACCTCTCGACGCGTGGCTCCTGTACCATTTCAAAACCACTATTCCATCACGAGTTATCGTTCGGTACAAGACGCGTAGCGATATTCACGTCAGTCATTGGATCTTGGGAGCCTCATCCGACGGTCATCAATCGACGAAGCTACGCAGGGTTTAACCCATAGTCTCCGTACATTGGGCCCACTGTTCATCGTCCTCCGCTGTGTTTCCCACCGTCGATCTCCTTTGAGATCTGACGATCCAGATTGGTTTTCTCCCCACTGTTGACTATTCCGCTGTCAGCCGGTTCCACCACGTCACCTCCACGTGTCCCTCCGTACATCCGCCCTCCTGTTTTGCATATCTGTTCAAAGTTCGGAGATTCAAAGGTTTTCATTCATTTTTTCTCCTGCGTCACCTCCCGACTGTAACCATATCGTTTCCACCACATTATGGGTCTTCCACGATGTTTTCGCCATCTAACCAGTCTGCGTAGTCAGTCTAGCCACCTCCTGTTGCGTCCACCACCTCCATTATTTTCTTAACAAGTTGCGTTTTTTGCAGGGTTTTTAGAAAGGTGGAAAACCGCCATGATTCACAGGGATCATTGTAAGCAGTGCATTGAGCAGACAGAATTAAATTTGGAAGCTGGTACTACAGGGAATGTCAAGAAAGGTGGCGGTGGTATAAATTCCGTCGAAGGACAAGGTTTGAAGCTTCACGGACTCTATCCTACACCATTAAAGCCCAGATCTTGTAGAATCAAGACATTTATGAAGCCGTGGAGAAAAACCAGCTTACGATCAAGGATTTCAGCATTCAGCATTGAGTGTTTTGAGTTTTAATACAACAGTTTAGAGGTAAAGCACCAGATCAATGATCCCACAGATCATGCAAAGGTACAGCACGCAGAAATCAATGCATATCAGGGATTTATTACAGCAGCAGAATGTTTTCCCCTCCATAGAGGATAGAGCGCCCATGCAGTATTCAATCTATGCCGTGTTCGGGAGAGATTTCCTACCCTGAAACAACCCCAGTACTATCATAGCATTTACTTCATCAGTATGGCAAATTTATTTATCATTTATTTTCCTGTGGTTTATTCACCAATAGCACCACACAGTACTGTAGCCAAAACACCAAATATTACTGCACAGGATCTATACAGAATGGGTTTCGGCCCTCTTTCTTTTCAGAAGTTTAATACTGCATTTAGTTCTCCACCTACCTCCTCTGCTCCTCCGGAGCTATAAATTCATGAATAACTCATTGTAATGATGGTTGATCAGTTATCAGAGAACTGCTGGTAGTTTCTTTTAAGACATAGTCTCTGTGTAAAGATTGTAAGATAGGTTGAAGGATATGTTTTCAGACTCAGTATTCAGCTATTGGAAATTTTGTACTTGATTGGTATTGTTATTTAATATGAAAAGCACATTTCTTTGGATCCTGATCTGAAGCAGCAGTGATGTTTTCCTATCTCTGTGTTTACATTCATTTCATTTCGTTTCTACTGGCTTGCATCAGAATATTGGCATAGGATTTACCCTTGTTAGGTAGCCTATGTTTCTGCTCTCCTTTCCATTTATGTTTCTCTTCTGAATGTATTATCTAAGGAATGTTTTAAATTGGTTTAACCAGTGTAATGGATGTTATTGTCTGCTCTCTGATGTATATTAAATAAATTTAGTTCTTAGATGCTTCTTGTCATAGATTTAGTTGGAAGATTTGGGAACACTGGGGATTAGTGTTAGCCCTGTCCACTAGGATCCTTGTGCGACCAATTGATCTGTAACTTTGTGCTCTGAAATCTGTGTTATCTCTTCTCCCCTTACTCTCCACATCATAATCATCTTGAAAGATCCTAAGTTTCATATGACTAGCCCAATTGAAAGCCTGCCTATTGACTAGCAAGAAAATCCTTTCCTGACTCCATTGCCCAATGGTTTTGAATATTTCATGGAATATTTCACCTTTGCCTTATCCCTCTTTGCTCATCCTGGTCTTACATTGAACCCTTCTTTCTTGATAACCAACAACCAAAACAAACAATCAAAAAACAAACCTTTTGCCTATAACTAGCCTAAAATCATAACATTTGAGCCTCATAGACATAAACCTTTGCTCATATTGAGAGATCCATCACTGGACCCAAGAGGGCTAGATCCTGAGGTCTGAAAGTGGTTCTGATGTTGTCTCATATTTTTGTCTTGCCAATATGGCCAAAACATGGGAACCCCAACATAATGGCGACTCCGCCGGGGAACTGAGTGCATTACACCTTAAACATTCTTAAGCATTCAAAATATCTACAATATCTGGTTAGGTTGGTTGTTAAACACTCCTATTCTCACATCAACCTCTACACCATTCATTGTGTTTTCCCATACTCTTGGACAGAGTCTGGAAAGGGCCAGGTAGCCTCCGGATCTCACACTCTTTCGGAGGGTACATATCTGGTAAATGCCCTCCGAGTCAATCTCTGGTTAGATTTTGCTGTGTTTGGGAGATATCCTTGAAAGAGGACATATCATAAGCACTGTGGTGGATAGTGTACCCTCCAAAAATATTCTAAACCTTCCACCTGGCGACTCCAATATTCCATAAACGTTTCAAAGACTCCACTGGTGATCAGTAGGCCTGCTGATTATCTTGGTTTACATTAGACTCCACTGGGAGACCAGCCTTCATTAAAACATCAAACACAGTAGAAATAACAAGTGGGGTTAAGCTGCTTGGTCACAAACAATAGTCTGGCTTCTAGAACCATTCATACAAGAGCTTACCCTAACCCTGACCCACCTGAAATAGTTGACAACCCTGAGAGTATCCTTAAGGGAACTCATACGCCTAAAAGATAAAATATTTCCAAACACATCCATAGAGGTTATTCTGCACCAGAAGACCTTACAGCTCTATCACACTTTCACCTTGACCTAGACCTACCTAACAGCTTATCTAGAACTAGGTCATTCGGTAGCTTAGACCAGCCAGACCCTGAGCTTCCTGATTCACCACAGCAAGGTGGTAGACACCTTGGGAATAGAAAGACCCCTCCATCTACACCTCCTGATTTACATTTCATACAAAACTTGGGGCTCAGTCACCCTCGGTCTGCTCATCAGTCCTCTGCTGGTCATAAAATCCCTGTCATCCATATACCAGCTACCCAAGTTAACCCTTTACCTCATCATAATATCATTATGGCAGCCTGGTATGCACCCCTAGTGTTACCACAACCTCTAGTACCCTTACCGAATGATTATCAGTCTAAGATTCCACACTTCACTGCAAAGGAGTCCATCACGGACCAACAACATGTAGATAGGATGGAATATTCTTTTGATTACATGGAAATAGATGATGATACAATCAAAATGAGAATCTTTGCTCAAAGCTTAGGGGGTGATGTGAAGAAATGGTTTAAGGGCCTGCCTCCAGGTAGCATAAATGATCTTCTAGGCTTATATTAGACTTTCATAAACAAATGGGAAACTAGGGCAAACCCTCGCCAACTCCTAGCAGAATACATGACCCTTAAAAGAAACATAGGAGAGAGTGTTCACGATTACACAATAAGGTTCAACAACATCTATAATGCTCTCCCTCCACATATGAAACCTCCACAAGGCATGGCCCTAGCAAAATATCCTGAAGGTTTTGATGCTGACATGGCCTATGAGCTTAGGGATAAGGAATACAACACATTGGAGGACATGAAGAAAGGAGCAGTGAACATAGAGGCAAATCTGATTGAGAAGAGAGCAAGACTTAAATATGAAAGAAGGGTAACATACAGAGATGACAACGTAGCTTCCACATCTGACCAAAATTATGATAAGTTGTCTAAAAATGTGGAAAGGTTACAACAAATGATGGAAAAAATGGTTGTCACAGTCAGTAACCAGAATAGAAACCAAAACTAGAACCAGAACTTTAGAAGAAACAATAACACTCCCAACAGAAAAAGAGAGTCAGACCAGCAAGTTATTCCCCCATTCCAAGAGAATTTTCTTGATGAAGATGAGGGAGTCATAGAAGAGTCTGAGGGAAACACAATTAATATGTTTGAAACAAAAGATTCAATCCATAACTGTTATTCAGAAGAAGATTAGCCTTCACCCTCTGGTCGGGAGGAGGAATGGTTGGAATCTGAAGATTACAGATTAGGATTTGAAAATGCCATGATGCAAGTCAGAGAACAGTATGAACTTAGAAGAAAAAAGAGTCAAGAAACTACCAAACCCACAGCTTCTGAGACTACCATCAAGAAGAGACCTAAGAAAAATTCTAAAGCAACTGCTGAAACCAACAAATCAGCAGCTGAGAATTTTGGAAAGAATGGAGAAAAAGACAACCAAAACATTAATGCACAAGGTAAACCAGCTAGCAGCACTAGCACTGAAGTTAGTGCTCCTGATAAAACTGTCACAAACACTGTACATAATGAGAATTAGCCCACTGATTCAGCTACTAAGGCAATGGAAAATAGAACAGAGATGAGCATGCCTAAGAGTCAGTCCACTTTCAATTTGGAAAGTGAGATTGCAAGAATTAAAATCTCTGTCCCACTTTCTGAGTTGGCCACTCAGGATGTATATAAAGGACAGATTTTGAGAGCTTTGAACTTAGGTGAGAATGGTGACTCTGTCAATTTGAATGATGATCAACCTGCCCTCTTTTTTGTTCCTAAGATAGAGGGGAAGTTTCAGGAGGGGGTAGTTCTTCCTTTCTATATCAGTCTCAATATTCATGACAAGATCCTGCACAATGCAATGCATGATTCTGGAGCATCTCACAACCTAATGCCTAAGGTAGTTATGGAAAGTCTAGGTCTAGAGATAACCAAACCATACAAAGATTTATACTCTTTCGACTCTAGCAGAGTAAAATGCCTAGGCCTGATCAAAGACTTGTGTGTGAGCTTAGCTCAAATCCCAGCTAAATGCATGGTCATGGATGTTGTGGTGGCAGATGTGCCACCCAAGTATGGCATGATACTATCAAGATCATGGGGAGCCAAGCTGCAGGGTACAATGCAGATGGATGGCTCATATGCCACAATCCCAATCTTTGGCCAACTTAGAAAACTGTATAGGGAGACACAGATGAAATTCCTAGTCAGTAGCCCCGAAAAACTAGAAAATTCACCTGTTTATTCTGTGCATATAGACCTCGACTCCTTCATATTTTATAATGATGGATCTTTAGAAGGGTCAAAGTCCCAAAAAAAAGATACAAACGGAGAGGCAGAGGCCATGGATTTTAACATAATGGCTACTATGGATTTGGAGGACAGCGAAGAAGAAAATCACAACGAAACCTGTAGGATATGCGATGGAGACCTTACCCCGAGTGAACAAGAAACAGAGCGTGAACAGTCATCCAGCCAGACTTCTGAACTTCACACACTTCACGAAGAACAAAGCGACCCACAGCCCAGTACAGACCCTATAACACTACACAATGGCAAACCCAGCTGTAAGGGAGAAAACAATGATAGTCATGAGGATAACACCTTATGGGAAATGAGCTTTGATGGGTCCTGTACTAAAAGGACTGCAGGGGCAGGGGTATGGTTGCGCAATACAGAAAATGACTACGCTGAGAGCCATTTCTATAGCCTGCATTTCAAATGCACAAATACTGTCGCAGAATACGAGGCTCTAATCCTGGGTCTGAATCTGTTGAAGAAAAAGGGAGCCCGTAAGATAACCGTAAGGGGAGACTGAGAATTATTTATTAAACAGGTAAACGAGGAATACACAGCGAAACATCCTAGGTTGAGAGCATATAGGAATGACACCATGGACCTACTAAAAACGTTTGTTGAATACAAATTAGTGTTCATTCCTAGGAGTCAAAATGTCATTGCAAACGGATTAGCCTGCCTAGCCAGCTCCTACCCCAAGACTCCCAGTGACCAACAGATCATCATTCAGACCAAATTCAGACCTGCTGTGCCAGACAACGAAAAATACTGGCAAGTCTTTGAAGGTGATAAGCAGATCGAAGATTTTCTGGTTGGCAGAAACGAGTTTGAGTTTTCCGATTTAGACTCTAAATCTGACCATAGCTGCCTAAGTGATGAGTCCTCAGATGAGGAAGAAACACCCTGTAACATATAAATAAACTCTTTATATGAATAGACTGGAAACCCAGACCGCAAATGTGAAAATGCAGACAGTGAAGAGGTAGAGGTGCTGCAGGCCAGAGATAAGAATATACCCAGAGGCCTGGCACCCTTAGAGGACCTTTTTGACTTTGATGATGTGGAAAAGAAGCCCACTATAGAACATGCAGACTCTGAGGTGGAAGAATGCAACATAGGCACAAGAGATAAGCCCAAAACGATTAAACTGGCTAAGTCTTTACCAGAAAACATGAAGAAGAAATACATTGACCTGTTCAAGTAATTCATTGATGTGTTTGCATGGAGTTATGAGGACTTAAAGGCCTATGACACAAGTATCATTCAACATAAGATACCCTTGAAAGAAAATCAGAAGCCCTTTAGGAAAAAACTTCGCAGAATCAATCCCAAACAATTGCCTGCAGTAGAGAAGGAGATTAAGAAAATGTATGAAGTAGGTATAATTGTGCCGGTGAGGTTCCCCGATTGGTTATCAAAATTAGTGGCTGTAAGGAAGAAAACAGGAGAAATCAGATTGTGCATATACTTCAGGAATCTTAATAGAGCCTCACTCAAGGACAATTACCCTTTGCCTAAAATGGAACATATCCTTCAGAAGGTAGTGGGCTCTAAAAGAATCTCCCTACTGGATGGTTTTTCAGGTTATAACCAAGTCTTAGTGATCCCAGAAGACCAACTCAAAACAGCTTTTACCACTCCGTGGGGTACCTTCATGTATGTGAAGATGTCGTTTGTATTGATGAACGCTGGAGCCACCTTCCAAAGAGCGATGGATATAGCATTTTCAGATGAGATAGGGCACTTCATTGTTATCTACTTGGATGACATAACAGTCTTTTCTCAGACTGAAGAAGAGCACCTGAAACATCTGAGAAAAGTATTAGAAAATGTAGAAGGTTTAGTTTGTCCCTGAACCCTAAAAATACTGTCTTTGGGCTACAAGAGGGTAAACTCCTTGGCCACATTATATCCGAGAAGGGGGTCAGGATAGACCCACAGCGAGTTGAGGGAATACTACAGATCACGCACCCCAGAAACATCAAGGAATTACAGTCTTTCATTGGGAAGATTAACTTCCTTAGGAGGTGATCTAGGTGGATATTGGTGGTCACCCACCTATTCCATTTGGGGCTCCACCATTGTCTCTTTCAGTTTTTCAGTTTCGGCACAGTTTACTATTTTTAGCAGTTTTTCGGGTCCTAAACTTCCGGAGCCGTTTTGAGGCCCTAAACGATGTTTTTTGGGAAAACAAAGAGCAACATGGGTCCATGGATTGATGTTTCTTGTTCCAAATTTTTAGTCCTTTGATAGATCTTTCTAACGAGGTATGGTACGCGTCAAACAGAAATCGTATGCCAAAGTTACGCCCCTCGGAAGTTGAAACACCAATTTACCCAAACGGGGCCCATAGTTTTGGTGCTTCATCTCATAGGGTTAGGGTTTTGGCTATTTAGGATTTCCAATTGTTTCTAAATAATATATAGGCCCTCGAGCCTCATTGTAACTTAGTTCAGAGGCCTGTAGCCACCACATCTCTTCTCAGAGATAGCTACCAGCGCCCTAGCTAGTTTTATTTCCATTCTGTCTGTAAGCGAATTTCAGTTCTTTGATATTAATGAAATGAAGTGTTATTTCTGCTACATGTCTGTATTTATGGTTATATGTTTATTCTGTTGTGTTCCTGCATAAATCCGGATCATTGGTATCAGAGCGGTATGATTTTTCTCAATCCTTCTTTGCATGTCCCCAACGAGGTCGGGGTATAAGGAGCTAGGGCTCGATCTGGTGGAACCTTTGCAAGATCAGCCTCACATTGCATAACTTCACTTAAAACAAAATAAAAGATGATAACTCCTAATCTAAAGGAACTAATGTTCTTGCAATAGCAGCTGACTCAATGATTACTTGCGGCTGAACGGCTACTTGTGGCCGCTTAGCTGGAAATCCTTTTTCTGTGTCAATAGAAAATTTCTTACATTCCTTCCAGAGCTTATCTTGAGTTATTGGAGCATTCTTATAACGATGATATTCTACTGTGAAGGCAACAATATGACTGTGAGTGAGGTTACTTGTGAACAATGTTTTCACCATCCACAGCAGAAGGAAATGTCTTTGTAAGAAATTGAATATTGTTTCTCCCTTCAGTATCTGCGTCTTCTCATGTCGGCCATCTGCTCTGCTTTTTGCAAATACCAATTGATCCTCATAAAATTTCCAGGACATAAACTCACCTCCCTCCTTCCAGCATGAGGGCAAACCGGTTCTTATCAACTTATCAAACGAAATATCAAATTTCTTAACCATCTCTTTAATTACCTGTAGCCGCTTCTCTGATGCCTTCAGAAGGTCATTTTTAATGATCATTTTGTTTACCTCTTCATCATATAAATATCTATCCATTATCCCCATATCGTTCAACTCTTCATCTGTCTTGGCATTAATAAAATTCATGAATTTCTTGGCCCAATTTGATCTTTTGATAGCGGCTTGTTTATCTGCTAACAGCTCTTTTTCGTGATCTGCAACAATGTTCTTCTCTCTGGCAATTACATTTATGGAGTCCCATTTTGCCTGCATCTCAGAAATGATCTCGTTCCATATGAGATCCTTAGCTTTAATAAGGGAAATATTTCCCTTCAATTTCTCCTTGAGTTCTTTGATTTCTTCCTCAGATTTTTGTAGCTTCTGTTCATTTTCATTTGCCTTTCCTTCCCATCCTTGCATCAACCTAAGAACTGTGGCCAATTCAGACTGGGCCTGTTTTCAATCTCTCTCCGCCATTTTTAATTCTGTGTTCAGCTGAACAACCTGGGCTTGTGGGCCGGCTCCACCTGTAGAAAAATCAAAAGTGCAAGTATGGTTCTGGATTTGATTTTGTAAAGTTATAGCAGTCTGCTTTACCTTATCAAGTTCCTCGTCCTTCTTTATCAGCTGTTGTCGTAGTTCCTCTTTTTCCTTTTCTACCTCTGCTACTTCGGCTGCCAACGAATGCTCTGCAGCTGGCAATTTCAGCTTTTTCCTTAATGAAGATATCTCTATTTCTGCACTCTTCATAAGTTTTTGAATTGCGCTTTTATCATTTGGATCAACCCCAATTTTCATTATGATTTTCTTCAGCTCTTCATTCTGAGTAGTTAATGCTCTTGCATTGGCTTTTTCCATCTTGCATTGTTTGACCACCTTAGCAAGCATATTTTCTGTCTTGACTGCTGTAGCAGTGGTCTTGCTCAAATCATTGACAATCAACCGACCTGTTTGCATGTGGAGATTCATTTTGTCCCACAAGGGGATCTTTTTCACATCCATGACTATATTCAACTCCTTGAAGCTGCCTGAAGGTCCCAAAGACATTCCTGTCGGATGCGACAGCGCCATTTTAAACTGATCTTTCTCCAGATCCATTACAGTCAATAGTCTTGTTTGGTCAGCAGGTATATGGTGCTCTGCTTGTGTCTCTATATTGGCCTTTATTCTTTGGTTCTTTTCTTCAATTTGTGAGAACATCTGCTTCATGGAAGGAGCCTTTTCCAAATGAAGTTCTGGTCTGCTAGGAGATGAAGGGCCAGCCTGTTCTCCACTGACCTGGAGAGTAAAACTAGGTGAATTGGAGGAGTGGTCTTCTGCTAATTTAGTCCTTTTCTCCTCTCGGGGTTCCTCCTCATCGATCTCAATAACATCATCTCTCCCTCTCTTGCCCATCTTTTCCAATATTGCAGGTGTTTGAATACTGATCCGTGATGAACTTGGCCCTCCTGGATTAGCCAACTTCTCTAAATCTGGTTTACTCACATGAGTAAAAGCAGCATACCCATTCTTGACCCTTATTTGTGAAATAATCCCATGTGGGTCATAGGCCCATTTCTCTCCCAATAGCAACTGTGTTCCTTCCAATATCTTTGATACCTCCTCAAAAGCTTGCCTTGTGTTAACAACAAAAGGGCCTACACTCATAGGCAACTTGTACATTAATCCTTTCTTCATAGGAAGAAAATGAACTTGATCCACATTAAGACTTTGCCTTATAAATTCCAAGGCAAACAGTCTCATGGGAACAAATGTTGGGAGCCTATAAGGCTCAATACTGACTCCATATAGCCTGATTTCAGAATAATCTTCAAAAACAAACCAGTCTCCATACTTACAATTAGGTCCTAATTGCAAGAACTCCTGGGCCTTTGGCAGGAAGCATGGAGGCAGAGTTCCATTAAGAATTTTATAAGCAGTGGTCATGAAATGGTCCACAAATTCAAATAAACCGGCTTCGTTCTCTTCTCTTCTGACCATATCGATCCAAAGCAAAACTGACTGTTTATTTTTATTACTATCCATTATATTCAAACCGACAGTCATGAATTCTTCAACGTTATGATATAAAAACAAGTAGACTACCAAAGAGGGAAATCTGAAATAACCTGTTAAAGGGTAGGCAATCAATTGAGAATTCACCACTTCTTGCCAAAAGGATGGGATATCCAGCACCACCCCCGGTTTCATCATGAGAGCGAACATCCCCAGGGCTGCCTTGTCAATTTCGCGATCATCATCTCTTCCCAAAATCTCCATAATACAGCTAAGAACTGGTCTGTATTGAACATTAAATGCCTCCAGACTGAACTTTCCCGATTCAAATTGAGTCTTCTCTGGACTTGATACCAAAAACGACATGCAGCGATTAAACTCCTCATTTGAAAGCTCCTCGAAATATTGAATTAACGAATCTTCAGAGAACTGTAAAGGAGAATCATTTTCTGGAAAACATAATGCCTGACGCATTAATTGAGTTGAAACCTGCAAAATATTTTCCCCTTGGGAATCCATAACAAAACACTTGCCGGGGTGCATAGACGAAACTAACCAAGAAATAAATTCGGGAAAGACATGAGTTTTTGGAATACAGGCGGACAACACTCCCGAACTTTTCATAGCAGAAAACACAGGTGACTTCTCAATGTTCAAGGTTACTTGATAATGCAAGAGAGGATGATTTACGGATGACGCGGTATCATGAACATCTTTCTCACTATCTAGGAGAGGGCTCAAATTTGACAAACTAGACAATGATGCTCGCTTGGCCATGATTGACAGGAATTTTGAAAACAATTCAACTGAATAGCGCAAAGGTGGCGGGACGCGGTTTGAAACAGGGCAAACAGTCACAATTAAATCACAATAGGACGGAAAAACCCCATTTATAGACAACAAGAACCATAATAAATGCAAGGGTGACGTGGAAAGACAGCGAACAGTTGTGGCAAAGTTTGACAAGCTGCACACAATTGCTTTATTACAAAATGAAATAGTAGTGGCATTTGGGTTTGCACACTTTCCTTGGTCTATTTTTTGTTTGGGGTTCATTTCTTTCACTTTTTCGACCATTTTATTTTTCTTACCCTTTGATTTTTCTTTTAGGGTATACCCTCTTTACATTTTTTAAATTTTTTGATTTTTTTGGTTTTTCAAGAATATGGAACACCTTTGCTCAAGAAAAAGGTTTGAACATATTCCATAGTTAAATCAAGACAATCATGAAAAATGACACCTATTGGTATAGGAGACTAACAGATCATACACCCCAGAAACATCAAGGAATTACAGTCTTTCATTGGGAAGATTAACTTCCTTAGGAGGTTTATTCCAAATTTGGTTGAACACCTTAGGAACATGACTAATATACTGAAGAAAGGTGCAGGAGTTAAATGGACTATAGGAGCTAAGCAATCTTTCAAATTAGTGAAACTTGCACTTAACCAAGCTCCCATCCTAATCAGCCCAGATTTCTCCAAAGATTTCCTGATTTTTTCATTTGCCTCTGAGCACACAGTGGCTGCAGTTTTGCTGCAGAAAAACACAGAGGGAATGGAACAACCAATTGCCTTCTTTAGCAAAGCACTCAGAGATGCGCCCTTGAAATACAACATCATGGAGAAATAGGCCTATGCTCTGGTTAAGGCCTTGAAAGACTTCAGGGTGTACATATTGCATTCTCACACTATAGCTTATGTGCCCAACATCATAGTCAAAGATATACTGTCCCAAGACCCAGATGGGAAAAGGGGAAAATGGATAGCTGTGATCTTAGAGTATGACCTTGAGATAAAACCCACCAAACTGATTAAAGGTCAGGGCTTAGCTAAATTAATGGCTGAATCAAACCTACAAGCCCTAGACATTAACATGATAAATACCTTGGATGAGCAACAAGAAATGCCCGATCTCACTATTGAGGAGAAATTTCAGAACTCTCCTTGGTATTCCGACATTCTGTATGTGCTTACACACCTCAATGCCCCTCCCATATTATCAAAGACCAAGGCCAGATTCTTAAAGTTAAAAAACCGAAATTACTGCATTATGAATGAAAACTTATACTGGAAGAATCCTAATGACCTATTGCTTAAATGTTTGCCTGAAAATGAGGCAGAGAGGGTTAGACAAGAATTCCACGCTGGAGAATGTTGAGGCCACCTGAGTTGGAAAGCCACTGCAAAAAAAATACTCAGAGCTAGCTATTATTGGCCCACACTCTTCCATGATGTTCATAAAATGATAATTTCCTGCCACAAATTTCAGATCTTTGAGGGCAAAAGAAAACTCCTCCCTTTACCCCTACAAACCATCACTTTCGAAGGTCCCTTTCTGCAATGGGGCCTAGATTTCATAGGGGAAATTCACCCTACTTCTTCTGCACAACACAAATGGATCCTACCAGCCACAAACTACTTCACTAAGTGGATAGAGGCCATACCCACTAGGAATGCCACAGACTCAGTCATCATTAGTTTCCTAGAGGGTCACATCCTATCTCGGTTTGGCTGCCCAAGGAAGATAATCACTGATAATGATACTACTTTCGGATCCAAAAAGATAGTCAATTTTTGTCTCAGGTATCAAATAGCACTTGGTCATTCAACTGCCTATTACCCTCAAGGTAATGGATTAGCTGAATCATCAAACAAGAGCCTGGTGATCATCATCAAAAAGCTGTTCTAAGAGAACAAAAAATCATGGCATAACAAGTTAGTACATGCTTTGTGGGCTGACAGGCTTACAAAAAAATGGTCCATTGGCATGTCACCATTTCAGCTTGTCTATGGAACAGAAGCAGTATTCCCTACCAGCCTTGGGATACCAGTGATCAAGCTGGTCCAAGAGATCCAAACAAAAGAAGACAGCATGGTGAGGAGAATAAACCAAACAATCCACCTTCAGCAAACAAGGGAAGAGGTCTACAATAGAGAAGTGAAAGTTCAGGAGAATATAAAGAGATTGTTTGACAAGAGAACCAAAGCCACTGATTTTAAAATTGGAGATAAAGTTTTGAAGTGGGACTCAAGGAGAGAGGAAAAAGGAAAGCACGGAAATTTTGACAGCTTGTGGCAAGGTCCATACATCATCCAGGCCACTGTGGGTCCAAATGCATTTTTTCTACAGGAATTAGATGGTACAGAGCTATTTGGGGGTCCTGTCAATGGCAGGATGCTCAAACATTACTTCTGCTAATTCACAATTTCCAGTCTCCATTTCCATTGTACATACCATTGTAGTTTTTATTTTCAAATAAAAAGAGAAAATGTTTCAAAAAATAGAGGAAAGGGAGAGGTTCAGACATGCTTAAAACATGAACCTTTGACGTGAAAAAGATTGGCTCTAACAAGCTCAAAACCTAAGCCAAAGCAAGTAAAACAACTGGTCCTAACGTGCCCAAAATCTGGATCAGCAAAGGAAAAAGAAGAATTAGCTCTAACATGCCCAAAACCAGAGCTGAGGTGAAGAAAAAGAAGTGACTATAACATGTTCAAAACTTGAGTCACAGAAAGAAAAGAACGATACTACAAGTTCCAGATCTCGAGTCTTCACGGTTTTGTTTTCAGTTTTCTACAATTTTCATCCATGTGCAACTGTATTTATGCCTTGGGCCCACAGCAAGTCAGAAAGTCTAATCCTGGCTTGCCTGTATTTCAATTTCCTGTCTTAGAATGTAGAGAAGAAATCTGCTGGACAGTTTAATCCCAACAGATACTAGATTAGGGAGAGAAACAACTGAGACCAACAGTCTAATCTAGTCTCATGGAGAAATAAGGTGCACCCTAGAAGAAGAAAAAATACTAGGACTATAGGATGGGTAGGTATTTTGTTGGGAAAGTTTTTCTATAGATGTAATGTCTTCATATTGTGGCAGCTGATCGAAGAAAAGGGATGTGCCGAGCAGCAGGCAACTGGCCTACTCGAAAGCTCTATTCTCTGAACTCTTGACTCATTCAAGAAGAAGCCATCCCCATGTGGAGCCACTGTTAGCCCCTTATAAATTTCTTGACAAGCAAGCAAGGGGCTAATTTGTTTCATAAGCCTGTAAGGAATGCATTTCCTTTGTAAACACATCATCCTTGCAGCCTTTCCAAGTTCCCTGCCGTGTGAATTTTTCCTTCTGTTGTTTTGAATCAATATGCCTTGCTGACCAAAAATCAAGCTCCTAAAGGTTTTATTCTACCCTTTATACCCTTGCAAATTTCTTCATTTTCTCCCCTTTGTTCCTCTTCTCAAAAATCCCCTCCAAAACATCCCTACTCCCTTGATTGTGCCTAAATCCCCTTCTTTTCCCCTACCGTTACCCTCCTTGGGCCTCCAAATGCATTTAAAAGCATTAAAAACCCACTTTTTGACTATATAACAGGCCTCAGCCCCTTCTCCTCTAGTCCCGCAACCTTTCTCTCCATGTAACCCCGCGCCATGACCGAGCGCTGGCCCGAAGGGCACTAATCTTCAATGAGTATAGGGAGCGCCCCTGACCATTGATATTGTAGATTGGATGAGGATCGTTAATTCCAGAACACCCATGTTTTTCCCATTTAAACTACCGATCGCACCATCGCCATCCATTCACCGCCAAATCAACGGTCCAGAGTTTACTCGCTGGTGGTCCCCGCAGTGCACTATTTCAAAACCCGGCGGTTTCTATCGCACCGCCTTCGGGCGGTTGGCGGTATTTCCTCATTGGCCAGCGATTCCATACACCTCTTGACACGTGGCTACTGTACGATTTCAAAACCGCTATCCCATCGCACGTTATCGTTCGATACAGCACGCGCAACGATATTCACGTTAGCCGTTAGATCTTGGGAGCGTCATCTGACGGTCATCAATCGACGAAGTTGCGCGGGGTTTAACCCATAGTCTCCCTACCTCTGGCCCATCGATCGTCATCCCCCGTCGCATGATCAACCGTTGATCTCCTCTCAGATCCGACGGTCTAGATCTATCCCCACCGTTGACTCTTCTGTCGTCGCCCGGTCCCGCCATGTCACCTCCACGTGTCCCTCCATACATCCGCCCTCCTGTTTCGTATATCTGTTCAAAGGTTAGAGATTCAAAGGTTTTCATTCAGTTTCCTCCCGCGTCACCTCCCGACTGTAATCCATATCGTTTCCACCAGACTATGGGTCTTCCGCGATGTTTTCGCCATCTAACCAGTCTACATAGTCAGTTTAGCCATCCCCTATTGCGTCCACCACCTCCATTTTTTTCTTAACAAGTTGCGTGTTTTTGCAGGGTTTTCAGAAAGGAAGAAAATTTCCATGATTCATAGGGATCATTGTAAGAGGCGCATTGAGTAGACATAATTAAATTTGGAAGCCGGTACTACAGGGAATGTCAAGAAAGGTGGCGGAGGTATAAATTCCATCAAAGGACAGAGTTTGAAACTTCACGAGCCCTCTCCGGCGCCATTAAAGCCCAAATCTTGCAGAATCAAGGAATTTATGAAGCCGTGGAGAAAAACCAACTTACGATCAAGGATTTTAGCATTCGGCATTAAAGTGATTTGAGTTTAATACAACAGTTTAGAGGCAAAGCACCAGATCAATGATCCCACAGATCATGCAAAGGTACAGCATGCAGAAATCAATGCATATCAGGGGATTATATAGCAGCAGAAATTTTTCTCCCTCCATGAAGGACAGAGCGCCCATGCAGTGTTCAATTTATGCCGTGTTCTGGAAGGATTTCCTACCCTAAGAATAGCCCTAGTACTATCAGAGCAGTCATTTCATCAGTATGGCTAATTTCTTTATCATTTCTTTATATTTGTTTATTCTCCAATAGCACCACATAGTACTGCAGTCAGAACACATCAGAGTCATATCAGAGTAATCCCCAGTCTGAAGAGGATCATTCGTTCACCTAGAGAGACCACGGATTAATGCACAGGATCTATACAGAATGGGCTTCGACACTCTCTCTTTTCAGAAGTTTAATACTGCATTTAGTTCTCCACCTACCTCTTCTGCTCCTCCGGAGCTATAAATTCATGAAGAACTCATTGTAATGGTTGTTGTTTAGTTATCAGGGAACTGCAAGTAGTGTTTTTTGAGACACAGTCTCTATGTAAAGTTGTAAGATAGGTTGAAGGAATATGATTTCAGACTGAGTATTCAGCCATTTGGCATGTTGTACTTGATTGGTATTACTATCCAATATGACAAGCACATTTCTTTGGATCCTGATCTAAAACATCGGTGATGTTTTCCTATCTTTGTGTTTACATTCATTTCATTTCATTTCTACTGGCTTGCATCAGAATATTGGCATAGAATTTACCCTTGTTAGGTACCCTATGTTTCTGCTCTCCTTTCCATTGATGTTTCTCTTATGAATGTTTTATCTAAGGAATGATTTCAGTTGGTTTAACCAGTGTAGTGGATGTTATTTCCTGCTCTCTAATGTATGAATTAAATGAATTCAGTTCTTAGATGCTTCTTGTTATAGATTTAGTTGGAAGATTTGGGAACACTGGGGATTAGAGTTAGCCCTGTCCACTAGGATCCTTGTACGACTTGCTGATCTATAACTCTGTGCTTTGAATCTGTGTTATCTTCGCTCCTGCTACCTCTCCACACCACATAATCATCTTGAATATCCTATGTTTTAGATGACTAGCCCATTCGAAAGTTTTCCTATTGAGTAGCAAGCAAATCCTTTCCTGACTCCATTTCCCAATGGTTTTGCGTATTTATTGGAATATTTCACCTCTGCCTTATCACTCTTTACTCATTCTTGTCTTACACTGAATCCTTCTTTCCTGATAACCAGCAACCAAACAAACAGTCAAATAAACAAACCCCGAGCCTTATAACTAGCCTAACATCTTAAAACAGAGCTCCAAAGACATATATCTTTGACAATCATAGAGAGATCCCTCTCTAGACCCAGGAGGGCTAGATCCTAAGGTCTGAAAGTGGTTCTGATGTTGTCTCATCTTTTGGTATTTCCAACCTTGCCAAAACATGGGAACCCCAACAGAGTGAACTTATCTGAAAGAAGCTTATAACCACGAATACTACTAGAAGGTAAAACTTTATACTTCGTAGTCTTTTCCATAAGGTGCCCTCCATGGGAATGAGTCTTTGCATTTTTGGGATCAAGTATCAAGTGTTAGTGCATCATCTAGATAAAATTGTCCTACATATTCAAAGAATCTCTGTGCATTAATTATTGGGCCTAACTATCAAATATGAATCCATGCTCTGCTCATATCATTTTAAAATTTCTATATTTGAGCTTTGAATATATTTCCATTAGAAAAACTCTCTTTTTTTTCACAATTTTGTTTTTCTTTATATTATTTAAATTGTGTTTCTTTACGGAAGATGGTTCAAGATTTACTCTATGTCACTATTGGAATCAGATAAGCATGAAACTTAAATAAAATTAAACTCTAACATGTATGGAATATTTCATTCTTATCAAATAGAAATAGGATGGCTTTTAAGGACTCAATGAGTGAAATTCTCTAAAAGAAGCTTATAACCAGGAATCTATTGAAAAAATGGGGGTAGTTGATACCATGGGTGATATACCCTATGGATCCCTTCAATGTTGAAGTTGTTGTGGATGCCATGTTAGATTGGGTGAAAAAATGGGCCAATTTGAAATTAGCAAGATGATTTGTCACGCCTTTGTCAATAACACATTATGTAGTTTTAGATCGCAGAGCACAATAGGCAGACATTTTTTGTGATGTAGATACGATAACTCGTGTGCAACATCCAACAATATTCATAACCACATCTCCAAACTGAGCTTCTCACTCCTCACTCCATGGAGATGGTCGTCGAGGTTTCCATTGGGAATGAATTGCAACACCAAAGCCTTGAAATCTGCAGTGGAGCATGCCGTGATGATTTTCAGTAGATTTTGATGCTAGAATTTGCCCAAAATTTTGCATTCTTTTCTGCAGCTCTTCTCTTCGTCTTCATCGTCTAGACTAGCGAACACATTAACATCAATAATCTCACCTCCTACTAAAGTTCCCCTATAAACCAATGTTTGGATAAGGTCATGAATGGTGCTTGTTTGAAACTAAAAAATAGAAGCCCAATGCAAAACAGCACACAGATACCCACTCACTAGGAAATCAATATTACTAATTTAATACTAGCGTCCTTTTCTTCTTGTTTGTAGAATTGGGCTTTTTCATCGAGCAATCTGGTAAGCCAAAACATTTCACACACGGTCTAGGATTTCCTATGAATTCTATATTTTGTAGGTTCTTGAATGAACCTGAGCATGGAACTAAGCCCGATAAATCATTATATGATAGATTCAAGATCCAAAGAATTCTGAGCTTGGCTATGGAATCGGGAACATGCCTTGTTATATTGTTGTGAGATAGATTTATGACCTAAAAAAGTGATTTTTTCTCCCCAATCGATTCAGGAACATATCATGTGAGATGATTGAAAGAGAGAGTGAGGTGCAACACACCGACCCACTACGTCATTTGGGGAGGAACATGCCTTGAAAGCTTGCTATTGGAAAGATATATGAACTGAGCCATCTTCATTCCTCCCACTTCTACATGAGCCCGGTAAAAACATTGGCTGATAGATCAAAAGTAGTATGCAAGTTTCGAATATTTGCAACCTTTGAAGGCATGATTCTAGAGAGCTTATTCCGTCAGATATCGAGAAGCTCCATATACTTGCACTACCCGATTTGGGGTGGTATCCTTCCCTAAAATTTGTTCAAGCTTAAGTTGAGTTCTCTAATATTTTTGAGCATGCTGATGATTTCAGGAATTAAGCCAGATAGCTTCTTAGAAGAGAGATACAAATATGTGTGGGTTTGGTTCATTCATTGGAATTCCCTCGGAACGTTTCCTTGTAATCTATTTTAGTTCAAATCGAGAACTTGCAGAGTAAGGAATTTTGTGATTAAATAAGCAATGGTACTGACCAGGGAATTTCTTCCCATGTATAATATTGTAAGGGTGGAGATATTTCCAATAGCTTGGGGTATGGTCCCATTAATGGAATTTTTCTCTATATTAAAGAATGCTAAAGTCTAAGAAATTTGGTTGATGGCGGGAGGTTGAGTACCTTTAAGATGATTGTTGGATAAATCTAGTTCCTCTAATTCAGTACAGTTGGAAAGGAATCCAAATATTGAGATTCTCTGAGTGATGAAGCTACTCGTGGACATTATGAAGATCTTGAGTTGAACCAACCTAACCAGTTCTTGAATTATGACTCTAGTGAGCTCTCTGGATCTGACTTCAAGACACCGGATATGGGAGCAATTCACCAGTGACGCTGGAATCCATCCTTGAAGATTGGTGGCGAACAGAAGAAATTTATCTAGTTTCGTCAGCTTGGATCCTACATCTGATGGAATTGTCTCAGAGATCCCATTGTAGGTCAGCGACAGTGCACCGAGCTCTGTGGAGTTGAGAAGAGATGGCGTCGCTGATAGTTTTGGAAGAGATTAAGAAACCAGAGGCTGATTTCAGAAGGAATAGTTCTCGTCAACTGATTTAGAGATAAATCAATATTTCTCAGCATTGATCAGTTTCTGAGGGTCCAAGGAAACAAACCTGTGTGGGTGTTCCTGTAAGAGGCTAACAACTGCAAGTTCTTTAAGTCACCCAACTGGTGCAAAATTTTCCCTCTTAAAGAATTTGCAGAGAGGTAAGCTTCATGATTTGCCGCAACCATCCCAAAGCCTCGGGTATGTGACCTGTAAATCCATTATGGGAGAGATCAAGAGTCTGGAGGAGTGATAAATTCCCCAAGTGGGAAGGGATGGTGTCATTGAAGCTCACAACAAAGACCCAAAAGGGATGAATCCATGGCTTTCTACTGTTATTATGGTCCTCAAGGTTGAATATCATATTGAGGTGGAAGAGACATTCGTATATCTTAGGGATTTGAGAGTTATTTAGGTAGTTAGCTTAAATGAAGGAGGGGTGGATAGAATGGCTTAAAATATTTTAATTATCTAAAATTTTCTCTAATGGTGTAGATAGGTACACAACAACAACTCGAGGATTTCTTTTCAAAAAGGAACGCCTTACATCATCATAAAAATATTCTACAAGTGTTAATTGTTCAAATACTTCACTTATTTCTAATGCGCATATTGCGGAGCATGAAAAGGAGGTAATAATGGTGTATATTAAAGCGTCAAATGTGGACCATATACATTCCTTAGATGAATAATATGTGTTGATTGGTCCATTTAATAGGTATTCGCCTCTTACATTGGCTTTCTATTACTAGACTCATTCATCTCAGATGAAGAATATGACATGTCTCTTTGTTGTGAAGGTTCCCTTTCATGGTTTAGTTTTTTATCAAGTTGAGTAATAAGGTGTTATTTAGGGGGATTTTGGTCTAGGAAAATGAGGTTGTATGAGAACTCCACTATTTTTAAAATGTGATCTTAATTATATTCCAATCAATATGATAATAGCATAACAATAAAATTTGATCTTAATTCTATTCCAATCAACATGATATATTAGCATAACAATATAAATAGGTATCAATTTATGATAAACATCTAAACATTTACTTTGTAATACATTTGACATTACCAATATATATATATATATATATATATATATATATATATATATTTATATCATAACTTTAATTTATATTATTATTATTATTATTATTATTATTATTAAAAATATATTATTATTATTATGATTATAAAAGAGAATTAATATATGATTTCAACCTATATAGTTAAAAATAAATATGTAACAAGATTCTTAAATATTTAGATTCACTCTCAATTTACTTTGTTGTGGTGATTCTTAATTTATGAATAGATTTTGCTGGAATACCATGAGTCAATATCATGGCTTACCAATACCACGTGGCCAAAAACCATAACTCATTTCATATGACACTTGTTTTTATGGTTTTATTTATTTATTTTTATTTAATTAATTTAATGAAAATGGTGGAAAGGGGCATAACTACTTTTGAGAAAAATATCAACCTTTAATATGTAACAACTATTAACACTATTATGGAGAGTAAATCTCTATCATCCACCTAATAATTAATGGTAAGAGGTTAAACCCCTACCATCCATTTAATAATTAATGATAATTAAATTAAAATTCTAGAACATCTATTCCAAAATAGACATGTCTATTAAAATAGTGTTGCTAAATTTCTTAACTATCACTTTGAATATAAAATTGAAATTTGAGCTATTAATATGTACACATTTGAGACATACCCATACAAATGAATGATTTCCAAAAGATAGTTATAATTCACCAGTAACCACATTGAAATTTAAACGTGCCACAACTAAAAATCTATCATGTATTACAATGTCATTGAGCTTGCATGCAAACATTTTACATATATTATGTTTGAATTTTTTTTATTTTCCTCCTTTGTTGTATATATATACATATCCATCACTACATGTAAAATCAAAACAGTCTGATGCGACGCCAACCTCTCGCAAACAAATTAAACTAGCAATTGCACCAACGCCTTAAGAGTATAACAATATGGAAAATAAATATATTGATCTAATTAAATATACAAATTTGAATTATTTTATTCAAAAATACATTTTTGGTTTGGAGAATTGTTTAGATAAAGAAATTGGTTTTTTATAACCTAAGTTAGTATATATAGTATATAGAGTATATTGAGTAAAGGAAACAACAAAATATGAATGTAATGAAGGCTATCTATAACAATAATGGCTATCATTGTGAAAGTTATTTACAAGTGAAATTCCATTTTGTTCAATTCTATTTATAATACAAGTTGAATTCATGATATTCCTTTTTGTCATGGATTATATTACTTTCCATTTTGTTCAATTCTATTTGTAAGTTAAAATTTTTGATTTATTATGAGCGAAGTTTTGAAGAAAAAACTATCTATAGTACAAGTTGAATTCACAATATTCCTTTTTTTCATGGATTATATTACTTTCCATTTTGTTCAATTCTATTTGCAAGTTGAAATTTTTTATTTATGATGAGCGAAGTTTTGAAGAAAAAACTAACTATAATACAAGTTGAATTCACAATATTCCTTTTTTTCATAGATTATTACAAGTTGAATTTACAATAATACAAGTTGAATTCACAATATTTCCTTTTTTTCATAGATTATTACAAGTTGAATTTACAATATTCCTTTTTGTCATGGATTATATTACTTTCCATTTTGTTCAATTATATTTACAAGTTTTAATTTTTTTATTTATGATAAGCGTTTTGAAGAAAAAAGTATCCATAATACAAGTTGAATTCACAATATTCCTTTTTGTCATGGATTATTACAAGTTGAATTCACAATATTCCTTTTTTTCATGGATTATTACAAGTTGAATTCACAGTATTCCTTTTTGTCATGGATTATATTACTTTCCATTTTGTTAAATTCTATTTGAAAGTTTAATTTTTTGATTTATAATGACAAAAGTTTTGAAGAAAAAACTATCTATAATACAAGTTGAATTTAAGCCTAATGGATTGTAGAGTGTCCCTTTTTCACAAATAGTTTTTAGATATTCCCTAAAAGGCCATTTTGAAAGAAGCTCACTTTGTAGAAGGAGAGATTTGACTTGGTATACAATATATATTAATATTAATCATTAATAACAATTTTATTTATATATAAAATATTTAAAATTAAATTATCACAACATAGATTTATATTTATATTAATCATTATTCTTCATTCATGAAACTTAAGAAAACTTAATTGATCTTCAACATCTGTCTAAATTTCCTTTAGATGCATTATGAAAATTTATGTTTCTTTTCAAATACCAAAAACAAAAAATTCAATAAAATACAAATTTCAATATTTGTAAATTCCCTTACTAATGTTATATAAAATTATTACCAAAATCAATTTGCATTGGTGTCCTTGTCACTCAGCATGCATCCAAAAGCACAAATGATCATCCTTCCTTCTTGCCTATGTGTTGCAAATTTAGGCTCTACCTGAACACAATGACACTAAAATACCTATTATTTCCATTCGTTTTAAAATATAAAATCAATAGCATGGAAAGAATATTGTGACAAGCAAAAATTGATGGAAAGAGCACTCTCTACTTTATGTCTACCTCACCTTTCCAGCGTAATGGGAAAAGGAAAAGGCACAACAAATCCACAAAGGTAAATTGAAATTATTAATACTCTAGAATGTTTTAAACTAATACTAACTGAACATATCTATCTATAAGTTTTATATTAACATCATATAACAAGTTACACGACTGATATTTTATCATAGACAATAAGCCTGCCCGCAATAGGGAGAATCTGGCTTGAATCCATTGAGAGAGAAGCTGGGTATCTTGGCCAACACGAAAATGAAGAAAATAAAAAAGGTGACAACAATGAAAATTACAGCGGAGCATAATAGCAACCTACCGCAAACAATTTACGGCTAGAAAAAGAATAAAATATAGGAGATGACAATCACAAGACTCTTGCGCACCTGTCTCTTCAGCACGTGTTCCGGTAGAGCGACAAAAGGGGCTTTGCAATCTTCTGTCATTTGCCAGGAAAGGGGCTTTGAAATCTTCTGTCATGTTTAACCCCAAACGAAAATCTTGAATGTATTGAAATGTAACGTTGAACTGAATGTTGCTGGAACAATAGTTTGAAACTTGGATGCTCACACTAAATTCTTGACCGTAACAGACTTAAGATATTTCATTTAAAAACAAACAGATTTAAAATATTTCATTAAAAAACACATCTCGCAGGTAGGCAGATTGAAACCTGGGAAGACGAAAACATAAGCTAAATTTTCACTGGCCGACTCACATGACCAGGGAATCAAACCTTGTGTTGCAGTGTTGTATTGAGAGTGAAAAAATTTGGAGCATATGCTGTCCAGTTTGGTGTAGTTCCTTAAAACATGCACAATATATTTGAACTCAATTTTATTATCGCTCTGCTAGTCGAAATAATCTGAAAGGAGAAGTTCATTTGCAGCGTGGTATTGGCGACAGCCTCCCATATCTTGGCAATACTTGATCCCTTTTTAAATTTTGAAATCTCTATCATGTAGACACTCAACAACTTTAAATTGGATATTCAACTGAGCATATGCGAGTAACAACTTCCTTCGCCATGGCTAGAGAGGAGATCACCGCCATTGCAGTTTGCATCCTCAGAGAAACATGAGCGGCGTGGTATTGGCGGCAGCCTCCGATATCTTGGCAATACTTTATCTATTTTCAAATGTTGCAGGTTCTCTATCAAGTAGACACTCAACAAATTTAAATTGGATATTCAACTGAGCATATGTGAGTACGAACTTCCTTCGCCATGGCTAGAGAGGAGATCTCTACCATTGCAGTTTGCATTCTGGCAGAAAAACATGAGAGAGGGTTTTTTTTATATGGAGAAATTCGTAGGGCTTAGAGTTAGTTATTAGGTAGTTAGTAGTATAAATGAATGAGGTGGGGGATCCAATGGGTTAAAACATTTCAATCATTTAACATTTGATCTGAGGGTGCATACATTAACACACTGGCAGCTAGGTGAGTTGTTTTCAAATAAAAATTCCTTAAGACGTAAAAATTGTTGCATGTGATTGAGAATCCCTCTTTGAATCTGCATCTAAGAATCTTTAGAATTATGCTTTCTAATTTAGGAAGCACTGCTTCAAATTCATTTTGCGAGTGGACTTAATTGTGAATTGAATTTTTACCAGTAACATTGAAATAGATATAGACTCCAGAGAATCTAAAATCTTTCTATTTTTGGAATTTTACTTTCTAAAGCACAAGCTAGAAATTTGCAAGAAAAGTTTCAATTGGTAACTAGAAGGCCGTAGAAATACAAAAGTGGCATTTTGAAATACTGATAAACAACCAGATATTTATCAGTAGAACTAAATTTGTTAATGATGAATCACAAATGGGCAAGAAATTTCAAATATTTTGGAGGGCATAACTCCAAAACTGCGTGCAATATATCACATCTACGCAAAGACTGAAATGTTCTTCTATGGAATGCAATGGGAACTAAGGACCAAAATTTAAAAATTAGACTTATTTCAAGCATATTAGGCTTAGGCTTATGTACATAACTTGCTTGTTTCTAATTTCAAAAGTCTATATCTCGCATATACAATACGATACAAAATAGAGACTATGGGGATTTGGTTGTCTTCATACTTGTGAAATTGATGTGTAGATTGGTGGAAAGATTTAGGTTTGTGTAAATAGACTATCAATATATAATTTTCAGTTCCTCAACGAGGTTTTCACTGATTTATTCATTCCTTTGGCTTCTAATCATTCTTCATTTAGTAATGGGTTGGGATTATATTTTACTTCATTTTGATAGTGTTAAATGAAATTGTAATTAGTTTTGCACAACGTGAACATTCATATAGATGCATGCCCTTTGAAAAATACTAATATTCATCCTAGGTAAAGAAGTGAGAGAAGCGCGTGTGCAAGAGAGTGGAGAGGAGAAATAATAATAATAAGAGTAGCATTAAAGAGAAATTGGAGGACTTGATATTTGTGAAGGAAAAGAGATATTGATGTATGGGAGAAAGAACAACATTAGTGGATGCGAGTGAAATATTAAAAACAATGCAGAAAATACATACACGGATGAGATTTTGGTTAAGAGCACTTGCCAAGGTGGGTTTTGCATTTATTCTCTATGGTTGAAAATAAAATTGTCCAAAACCTACCCCTATGCGAAGGAAAAAACAATGTATTATGGCTAGAATCCAAATCAATTCTAGAGGTCATTATGCATGTGAAGAAGAATCATAAAACTCGTGATTGCGTCGACATTTTATTGGACAATGAGCATGCGCTAAGGCAACTATAATTGCTGGAGAATGGAGAGAATTCATTACATGGTGATGAAAAAAACGGGTTGGGGGAGAGGATATTGAAGGAGCTCTGTGGAGCTGAGAAGGTATGGCAGGATGGAGTTGCTGAGATAGTCTTGGAAGAGATTAAGAAACCAGAGGCCGATTTCAGAAGGAATAGTTCCCGTCAACTAATTTAATGATAAATCAATCTTTCTCACCATTGAATAGTTTCTAAGGGTCCAAGGAATCGAACTTGTGTGTGTGTTCCCATAAGAGGCCATCAATTGCAAGTTAAGTCACCCAACTAGTGCATAATTATTTCTGTCAGAGAATTTGCAAAAAGGTAAAGCTCCCTGAGTTGTCGCAACCATCCCAAAGCCTCGGGTATGTGACCTGTAAATTTGTTATGGGAAAGATCGAGAGTTTGAGGAGTGATAAATTCCCCAATTGGGATGGGATGAATTCATCACTTTCTATTGTTATTATGGTCCTTTAGATTAAATATCATATTGAGGTGGAAGAGACATTGGTAGGGATTAGGGCTCAGAGAGTTATTTAGTTAGTTAGGAATGAAGGAGGGGTGGATCGAATGGTTTACAACATTTTAATCATCTAACATTTGATCCAATGGTGCAGAAAGGTATACTATAGTAGTTGGGGGTGTTGTTTTAAAAAATAACACCTTACGACGTAATTAAAACTAACCAAATGTGTATATTTATTTATTCTTTTAAACATATATGTTTAAGTCATATATTATTTTTATTTTAAGTAATGATAATAATAATTTTGCCAAGAGGTGTCCATGGGGTTTTGCATAGATGGTGATCCAGTGCTTTGTTAAGGTATTGCTTGATGTAAAGTCATCAGTTCAATACCCCACCCTATTCAGGGAGATATATTGGACATGATGAATATATAGTTGTAACATGCCCCACTCAACTTTTTTCAATGTGCCATCATTTATCACCTGATTAACATTACCACTTCATCAATATTTACCGCTCACACATTTTTCGAGAATATTATGATGGTACTTGGTTATAGTGATTTAATTGTTATCAAGGTTATAAATACACGATTCAATTTTCCACGTCTAACCTACGAAGAGTTGGTGCATCGATAATAATATAAGACTATGGGTACTGATATGGCTAGCATTCTCGGATCATGCTTATTTTTGGCGGCATAGTACAACTGGTAGAAGATAAAGCATATTGCAAACCTTATAGGGCGAATTAAATGAATTATCACAGAGGCACTCACCTGTGAGCCACCTGGCGATCTTATTGTATATGTATTTTTAATGGCAGATCCTTCTGTTGGGGATTTAAATTGATACATACTCTGAATAACTTGAATCATTGAAATGATGCATTCTCATTAACAATAATCGTGATGATTGTTGCATAGTCGAGCTACCTTAATGCTTAAACAATTCCCTCCTTTATACAGACTTAACACAATTTCAATTGAAATTTAGAGAACCTACAACTGTTGCTCAATCACATAGGTATTGGGAAAAGATCCGAGATCAATGGCCACCAACGATTAGGGTTGAATCGACAGCCTCCAGCAACAAAGGGCAGTTAGAGTGTAACTGCCTCTCATCTGACTGTCATGTGAGGGCATTTGTTCTATCTCATGCTAAAGGAGATATCTACAACTTTCTTGGTGAATTTATCCTATTGCAGTTTAAGTCCTAGGAATTGCACGCTCAATCAGCTTCTCATGAACATCGGCCTTCCATGCATAACCTAGGAAGATAATCTCATTATATTTGTTTGTTTTTTCTTCTTTGCTGGTTGTATGTATACCCATGCTAATAAACCCTTGAGGAATTTGTAGCAGATGGCATTGGGTTTAGCTGGGTCCAAATTATAGCACACTCAATACATCTTCTTTTTATTTCACTTATCAACATGTACTCAAACATGTTGGCTTTTATTAGTTACTACAGTTTCAACCCTTAGTTCCTTTATTAAGCCATGAAAAGTCAATTTCTTTCGTGACTAGGTGTGGTTCTCTGCAAGAATTTGAGGGTTTCTTCCATACTTTAAGCATGTAACTGGTTTTTATCTCTACAATTAGGGTTGGATTAAAATTTATACCTCATTCATCAAATCGTAATTCTTTTGTTTCTTTTGGTTGTTGTAAGTATATTTTGAATTCTAGTCAAGGGTTCTCATTGTACTTAGCACTGTGTTTGGGGCACTACCCACTTCTTGCTCATATTGCAATCAATTGATTCTTGTACAGGTCCACTAATTTACCCCTAGTGAACTAGGGTTTTTCTCATGGCGATCCGATTGAATTTATGAAACTTTAATTTTGCATCCAAATCAAAGGGTTCTAATATTCTATGCAGAATTTAGACAAAATTATGTGTTTGGATTTCTTCGTTACTATCGAATGCTATTTTTTTTGTACTCAGTAGAGATAGTGATTACAGAGAATTGGGAATCATCCATATTCTTGTAACAATGTAGATTGTAATTGTAATTTTTTTCTTTACAACCCACTATCTCTTACAACATACCCTTAGTGACTGAGATGTTGAGGTTGCGACAAGTTTTATTTTATGAGATTAGCCCATATTTCTCTCATGGAACAAGAACTCATGTTGAGATAAATGACTTGAGTCTACCACCAATGTTTCCTTTATGTATGTAACACCCTCTTCCCACATCTACCCAAGTAACTGGCCAACCGGGGTAAACATGTGAAGAGAGGCTACTAATATGAGATTCAAACTCCTAGATGACCTTAAGGAAGTGGAACTGACAGAAACACCAAAAAAACACCTTACACTGCAACATTGACATCCCCAAGAGGTAACCCAACCTCCGAGGGCCCTGTTCCCTGAGGGGGGACTAATTTTTAGCCCCTTTGAGGCTGAGTCATGGGATTTTAAGGGAAATTGAGTTTATCAATACCCTAGAGTCATGATCCATCCTTGTCAAAGTAGTGGCTCAGGCCCAAAAAAAAAAAATTTGGCCTGTAGCTCCGGGATTTGTACCACATTTTCATCCCTTGAGCCTAGGTCTTTTCAGAAAACTTCTTGTAACTTCAGGAGAGGGTAAATAACATTGAAAAAAAAATATGGAAGCAATCACATCAACCAGAAGTCATCCAAACCCACCTATCGATGATGGAAATTTCGTCAAACATGTCACAAAAATAACATCTACAGTCATAAACGACAGATTTAAAAAAAGGGGTTTCTTTCTTATTTGAGGATGGCTAATAATGATTTCTCCCCTACACCATAGGATATTATACAATCAATTTTACCATAGATACATTGGATATTAATTTACAAGTAAAAACATGGAGGTAGCCATACCTCATCACTGTCACAATACATGCTTATAACCAACATAACACCAACAGAAATACCATGGATATATCATAAATAGAACCAATATATATATATATATATATATATATATATATATATATATATATATATATATATATATATACACTAGCATATTTTCATATCAAATATCGAAGAAATGAGCTTTTCATTATCGAATGTAATAATCCACTAGAGATGGGAATTCCACGTTCCACCCAACCATAGATTGACTGAGCCAAATCTACTTCATCCAATAACCCCCGTGCCATATTCCAAGCATGAAAGTGGGACCCATAACCAACCAAAAGATAACCAGACAAACATAAATGATATCAGAGTTCTCCGCCTACACCGTGAGGAATTTTATTGCCTCCTAGTCTCTCAGGATTTACTGTAACCCACAGTCTCATACAAGGGTAACTAGGCCCTACACAGAGACCACCTCTATAGGCTTTACCATACATCCCATCCCAAGACTACTAGGCCCAACATAGAGAAATCGACCTCTTGGCTTTACCATATATCATGTCATTCACTGGAAAGGATCCCTAGGCCCACCGAGGCACATAATCTAACTTTATCGCAACCCATAGTCTGACTAATGGGTTTCTAGGCTAGTGGATTTACCATGATCCACATTCTGGTTCAGGGACCACTAGGCCATGTGTTTTCCATTTCGAAGATCCACCCCACTCTACTTTGAATCTAATCTGGCCATCCATCTCAAGTGAAGTATCAGAACTCATCTCATCAAAGATATACGAAAATGGCAAGGCTAGGCTAGAAACACTATCACACCTAGAAAAATCCATGCCAAGACAAAAAATAACTAGATGCAATACCATGCATGCCAAATATACCAAGGAAAATACCCATGCAAATTGATACCTGCAAAGAATCCTATTGTAGTTGCTTCATCCCGCCTTTTCCTGCTTGATCTTTTCCTTCTTTCTCCAAATATCCAAGTATTCCACACTCACCAAGAGTGCTCCAAGAATACTCTAAGGGTCCAAGAGTACGAGAGAGAGAATAATGAGAGAAAAACCTTTCCAACTGATACTCAGAAGCCCTTTTGTTAATGAGGCCTCTATTTTCTTCATTTTCCATATTTTTCCTTCATTTTCCTCCTCACATGCAACCTGTGACCTTTCACCTCCCTTTTCTCCTAATTTCCACTATTTCCATAAATAAATTTTCAATTAATGTCTCATTCCTTTCTAGTGCTTTTTTCTTTTCCTTTTCCAATTTCCTTTACCATATTAAACCGAAGTGAACACCCAGTAGGATGTTTTTCCCACCATTCAGCTTAGAATATGTGTCCATCACCATGGCCTTACATATATTTTTCCATGTATTTTCACCAAGGCTATTACAGAACCCTCCCCCTTGGGGGAGCACCATCGTCGGTGTTCAACGACACCTAAAAACCAACAAAATGCAAAAAACAAAACATATTGCCTATCGATAATTATAACACAACTCGTTGCAGTATTTACAATGAATAACCTCCTTAAAAGCAAAACCATCATGACAACCATACCATGTACTAGAACTTTATAACACAACTCATTACAGTATTTACAATAACAACCACATATAGTCAAGCACATTTTATTCAACCAAAAAATAACAATATTGTGTATGGACCTTTATAAAGCAGCTCGATACACTGTTTACAATAATATACACATATGCACATTTTCTCAAACATGAAATAGAAGGATACGAAGCATGTATCAGAAAAAAAGGGAACCCAGAGGCTCACACTTCCACCCTCAAAGTAGTAACAAGATTCACTTCATTCCCAAGAAGTCTAGAATCCATTCTCAGAGCCAAAGTTGCATGCAATGGCCAACACTACCATCATGCACCACTTTTACTCTTAGTGAACAGTTATCAGCTCATTTTTCTAGGGCACACTCCCAATGTGAATATGATCCCATCTGGAAATGCTAATGACCAAAATAAATCCATCACTGACCTTCCCTTATCTACTACACAGTCCCTCGGGAAATCTGGTCATCCCCTTCTATGTAGTCACTCACCTTCCAAGTTCCAATGGAACCCCCATCTTTGGAAATCCATCCCTTAGAAAGGCTTCCTCACATTAGAATATATAAAATCCAAGGCATGTACTTGACTCAAAACCATCATACTGGCCATAACATGCTCATGGAAATCAATCGACACTATTGGGCACCATTGTCCCACATTGGCCCTGCTCATGGAGATCAATCGACACTATTGGGCACTAGTGTCCCACATTGGCCCTGCTCTTGAAATGTTTTACCAACATACTACTGGATAGTCCAAATCCTTTTGTTGTTGCTGCTTATTCTTGCATTCAGTTTCAACCACCCAATTGGGCATTTTGATGCTTCCTATACCAAGCACATAACTGTCATTAGATTCAAAATAAATTTAAATAACTTCAAACCATACCTCATTGGTAGCTCGTCAACAAGGTACACCTGCAATCATGTTCATGTCCTATCACACAATTCAAACTAGTTGTTTGATCAAACCATCATGTATAAACATATCATATCAAGCTAGCTCAAAATGAAACCATCATAGATCAAAATCATAAATCACATGCAATCATAATAAACCATAATCATAAATCACATTTAACCATCATTAGTTAGAATCACATATCACATCCATAATAAGAGTGAAATAAAATACTGATACTTATCCTTCATCAGTCCTTACTTCTACCTTTGTTTTTTCTACACACACAGCAAATTGATTGCCACACCTGACAAGCACCCAATTCCTTCTCCTTAACAATATGCACATACACACATTGTACAACACATACATCCACACAAGGTGTACAACAGCACACAATACATACACCCACACCTAGTGTACAAAACAACACAATATATACACCTATACCTAGTGTACAACACAATACATGTACATACACATATATCCGGTGTAAAACACAACACATTACATACGCCTATACCAAAATACAACAAATACACCTACACCCAGTGTTAGATACAACATAATACACATGCCTACACTGGCATACAACACCTAGACCTACATCTGTTGCATCATACACATACACATACAAAATACAACACAATGAATACATATGTCACGATACCACGACTACACCATGCACTTACATAGTATTTCATGCCAGCAACAGAACATGTACGACATGCACACAATAGCACATGTATGCCAGTACCATATGCACAACATGTACACAATACCACTTATACACAACACTACCTACACAATGTGTGCACAACATCACATGTACATGGCACCACCTACACAACGCCAAATGTACACCTCACCACTTGTGCAATTTGTTTGCAATACCATATGTACACAACACCACATGCAAGACATGTATTCAAAACCATATGTACATAACACCACATGCACAAAAAAACATGTGTAAAATCATGCACACAACAAAAAATGAAAATAACACCATATGTACATCATGAAAAAAACACCATATGTACATAGCACTACATATTGTGCATGTACATATCACGGTATGTACACAACACCGCATATCCAACGTGCATTGATCTGGATCTTGGTTGAAATGGACCTCTTGCTACAACTTTGTTGATAAACTTTGTTATAAGCGATGAAATCAAATTCTGTGAAAGACCCATTTGAGGTATTGAATAGATATTTCCAATGATATAAGACACTTTAAATTTTATGACCTTTGGGCTGAGAAAATAATTCCACAATCTCATAGTATGCGCAACAGTAGAATGTTCCAGACATGTGTAACTTCAATTTCTCATATCTCTCAAACTGGGAAAAAAAATAAAATTCCATAAAAAACCCATTTGAAATAATAAAAAATAATTTAAAATGAGATATTTTTCACTCTCTAATATGATCTTTGGAGACCGTGGAACTTTCATGAATTTTACTGAAGATTACTGCAAAACATTGAAACTGAAATATGTTTCAAACCCTCATGGAGCCGTAACTTGAATTTGGATTTATGTAGGAACGAAATAAAATACAGAAATAAGCATAAACACGGAGATGTAGCATAAATAAAACTTCATTTCATTAAAATCAAATGACTGAAATATTCTTACAGACAAAATGGACATAAACTAGCTAGGGCGATGGTAGCTTATCTCTTAGAAGAGATGTGGTGGCTATATGACTCTAAATTGTGTTACAATAAGGCTCAAGGGCCTTTTTATTATTGAAAAATAAGAGAAAACCTTAAACAACCAAAACCCTAACCCGAGGAGATGTAACAACAAGAGTTTATGGGCACCGTTGGGGTTAGTTGCGTAGCCAACTTCCTGGGATCGTAACTTGCTCATAGTATCCATGTTTCGTGCATATGATACCTCGTTGGAAAGATATATCCAAGAATTACACCGTATAGGGCCTCCAAAACACCGCTAAAAATAGTAAATAAGAAAACTGATGAAACTGACTAGGTGGAATCTACATGGATCATTCCTCCCCCCTTAGAAAGCTATGGTCTCCATTGCATGCAGAGCCTCCATGAGGTAGGAAAATTTATGTTGAACCTAGTCCCTGGTGAAGGATTTGGCCTACTTTGAAGTGGGAGTAGATTGTAGTGGGGTCTAGAGACGTGATGTTTCTACAAATGTAACCAAAATTTGTCACCCACCTAGAACTTGTGTGGTACTCGATGTTGATCCTGATGCTGCATGTACTTGGCATTGGATTTCTCCAATATGTCATGGACCTGTTGACGGATGTCAAATAGTACATGTGCATAATCTATATGTGTGGTTGCATGAGGCATGGCAACATCAGGTAGTGACGCCCTGGGGTTAGATTAATGAAGTGCTTGACCTGACAGTGTAGAGGAACCTCTATGGGTGAGGAGAAAATGTTCTTTTATTCCTCCACAAATTTGTCCATTTGTTACTGCCATGCAAAGGAGCCCTATTTGGAGGTTATGGCCATAATCTTCTCCTTTCCCTGTGGGCAAATTGTAATGAATTTTTTTTCCTAGTTTGGGAAATAATCTTACTGCATTTCTTTGTAGTAATCAAAGAGATGGCAGGAGGCGATACTACCTTTGGTATCATGTACAACTTATTTCCCAAAGTAATAATAATAGAATGAGGTCTACGCTCATACAAAACATGTCTCTTCAACAAGTATGGTTGGCCCAATAATACATAAAACATATCAAGAGGAGGAACATCACACAATACCTCATCCGTGAAGGGCTTGATGTTGTATGAAAGGATACATTGCTGGCTGACGTGAATATCTCTTCCTTGGTGAAGCCACCCGATGGTATAGATTTGAGGCTGTGTTGTGGTCGATAGGCCGAGTCGCTTCATGACCTCTGCTGAAATGAGGTTATTTTGGCTTTTTCTATCGACAAGGAATTGCAGTAGAGAACCCTTCACCCACATCTACAAATGGAAGAGGCACTCCCCCTCCTTTGGACCCTTGGGATCCTCCCTCTAGAGTTTGGTGGTGGAAATAGTGGCACTGGGATCTGCAATCATGATTTTCTTCCCTTTGTAATTCCCCTTGTCTGATTCTGACTCAGAATCAGAACATGCATCTTATTCAGATTCCTTTAGTTCGACCACCAACGACTGTCTAGTCTGACACTTTCTTGTGTTGTGAGTGGAGCTATTATGAAATTCACACCACCTCCCCATGTCCTTTTTTGGATTTGTGGTGTTGTTATGAGTCACCCCGCTCTGGCTTTGCCCCTTTTTATGTTGTTCGAGGGCTCCTTTCCATGGCTTCGAATTTGCAGATCCAAAGTTTCACTTCTTCTGCTTAAATTTCTACTCGATCTTGGTGACATATCGATATGTTGGACCAAGCGAGGAGATGTTGAGGAACTCCATTTCCTTCTCAATGTATCTATGTAAACAGCGGCGGTAGTTGAGCAGCAAATGTCTCTCTGAATATTTAATACCCAACTTTGTGCATATGGTATGGAACAAATTTGTCAACTCATTGACATCTTGATCCCTTTGCTGCCGCAGCATGGTCCATTGGATGTACTTGTCCTCATATCTCCCCACGGGGTAATATTGTTCCTTGATGCCATCTTCGAAAAAATTCTAGGTGGGTGCGGCCAAGAACAAAGAGGGTTCCCTCTCATCCTTTTGCTCACAGTAGGTTTCCCACCAGTCTTTGACACGGGGGGCAGCTTTGAGGAGTGAAAAATTAATATTTTCTCGGTCAAAGAAATCATGGATCTAAAAATACCCTTCCAGCAAATTCAACCATCTATCTACAATGTCTACATCTATCTGGCCTTCAAATATAGGAATGTCGAAGTTGACTTGTACCTTGAAAAGAGTGGTGCCCCTACAGTGGCTACCAGATGTAGATGCGCTATCGTTGGGCAGTCGTTGAAGGATATGGGTAAATTTATCCATCATTGTGTTCCTTTGTTTCTCGAGGGCCTCCTCAAGCAATATTTTGATAGGATCTCTTTCTCTCTCGTCTTTCTTTTCTTCCTCCATGGGATGTCATTGGGGTTTGCGAGGATGATCTTGCAAAGGTTCAATCACATCGAGCCCTAACTCCTTATTCCCTGACCTTGTTGGGGATATGCAAATAAATATCGAGAAAGAGCAGACTGCTCTGATACCACTAATCCAAATCTTGGTTGAAATGGACCTCCTGCTGTAAATTTGTTGATAACCTTAGTTATAAGTGATGAAATCATATTTCGTCAAAGACCCATTTGAGGTATTGAATAGATATTTCTAATGATATAATACAATTCAAATTTTATGACATGTGGGGTGAGAAAATAATTCCACAAAATCATAATATGTACAGCAACGCAGTGTCCCAGACAGTTGTAACTTCAATTGCTCATATCTCTCAAACCAAGAAACGGAATAAAGTTATGTAAAAAACCCATTTGAGATAATAAAAAATAATTTCAAATGAGATATTTTTCACTCTCTATTATGATATGTGGAGACTGTGGAACTTTAATGAATTTTATTGAATATTACTCTAAAATATTGAAACAGAAATATGTTTAAAACCCTCATGGAGCCGTAACCTAAATATAGATTTATGCAGGAACAAAATAAAATATATAAATGAACATAAAAAAAGATATGTAGAAGAAATAAAACTTCATTTCATTAATATCAAATGACTAAAATATGCTTATAGACGAAATGGACATGAAATAGCTAGGTTGATGGTAACTTATCTCTTAGAAGAAATGTGGCAGCTACATGCCTCTAAATTGTGTTAAAATAAGGCTCAAGGGCATTTTTATTATTGAAAAATAAGAGAAAACCCTAAACAACAAAAACCCTAATCCGAGGATATGTAACACCAAGAGTTTATGGGCCCCATTGGGGTTAGTTGGGAAACCAACTTCTCGAGGTCGTAACTTGGTCATAGTATCCCCGTTTTGCGCGTATAATACATTGTTGGAAATATATCTTCTAGTAATATGCTTTTTAGGGCCTCAAAATGTCCCTAGAAGTTCAAGACTCGAAAAAAAATGCTTAAAATAGTAAATAAGAAAACTGATGAAACTGACTAGGTGGAATCCACCTAGATCATGCACACAACACCATATTGCACACAACATCGCATATCCAATATGTATATAGCACCATCTATACCTGGCACTGCATATGCAACATCATATATACAACAGGAATACAACATCAAATGTACACAATACTACATATACAACATTACACATCACCATACATACAATCACTGAATATACAACATGCAGAACATATAGAAAAAAAAATCATTGTACATCCATAGATCACATGCTAATCCCAAAATCAACCTTGCTTCTAGTGTCTTTTCATTATCCATGCTTATCCTAGCATGTCGCAGATCACAATACTTTCACTTCTCTGATGTACCACTCAATGTTACCTATCCAATAGGCATATTACATGCATATAATATTAATTCATGTCCACATGATAATGGCCTCATATATCTATCATATTTACTCTACTACTTGATTCCGTATAGCTAGGAACCTTTTCATGCCATTCACCTGCATAAGAAATCATTCCTCCACCAGAATGATCCTTGAAAACCACGTTGTATAGTGACATAAATACACACATACATACATATATATAATCATAAACATAAAACAATCATGATCATGTTAGTCAGTCTCATACATACATATAAACCATTAACATAAAACCATAAAGATCCATGAAAACCCTGTCAATCAAAGACATACATATATACATGCATATATACATATATAGACATCATCATAATTACAACATGATTACCAAATATCATAAGGTTTATGTTGGGAGAAAGTCCTTTATCCATGCACAACATGTACAATATTGAGAACAACATTTCCCAACATAGCCATGGTATATGATATCTCAGATCCATTTACTTTACCTTACCTGATTACCTTTCTCATGACTGTAATGCCACCATCCATTCACCACAATAGATCCAACCAGTCCAACCAACTGTCATATTCTTACCTTCCACTACGCTTACTCATGCACTGAGCCTCCATCGAGCCTCATTTGGCTCTTACATTACTTGTTGGCTCTTTCCCAACCAATTCCCAAGACTCAAAACATAAAATATAACGAAAAGAACAAGAAACAAACAAGAAGAAAACTAGGAAAATCAATAGCAATAAGACACCAAAAACAAAGTGGCATAGCTATGCACCAGACATAAACAAAACCACAAATAGAGCTCAAAAAATCACAAAGGACCAAAAACTAAAGACTGACAATAGACATCATGACTTAATCCCCATGGTTCCCAATGCCTCCAAGTGAAATGTCAACCGAGACCTTCTTTAATATTTCATGGAAAACTATTTTCCATACAATCCCCTGCATGGTACTGTCATAAACACATAACTATCAGTGCATAAATAAATATAACAATATACCAGTTATCTTACTTTGATACTATTGATTTTTTCCATATGCTATCACATCACCCTGCTTATACTCAAGTACATATCAACTACCTCAACACATAGTGCGTTAGTGCAACCATCTCAAAACACGATCATTACTTCATGCAATATTATAGATGAAAACTCATATCATACAACTAATAAAACATGAAAGCAACAAATAGATGACATAAAGTACAAAGTAGGTGACATACACAAGCTCATACCTTAATGCATCTCACGGGAGGCTATCCTTTCTATACAATCAATCTAGATTAGCACAATATAACTTCACAACACATCAACTCAACCCTAAATAAGGTCATGAAATCCATAATAGTAAATATCTAACATGTTCACATCATAAGCTCATAAACATATGTCATTCATGCGTAGAAATCACATATGCACAGTCAGTCTAGACATATTACAACACTATCAAAATTAGGTCGACTCATGCATGAATGTCATAACCCTAACCATCTGCATGGGCCAATCCAAATTAACATAATGCGTATAACATCAATATTTTAATGAAATAACCCTAATCATCAAGCCACTAACATGTAACAACAACAATTTAACCTATAATTTACTCATTGTAACGACCCATTCCAAGTTATAAGAAAAATAATATTAGCGTGTATACGACATACGCATATGATAGCTACACATGCATATAGCGCATACACCGCACTAGTATACATACCTAATAGTATCGAGACTACCTAAGTTAGAATAACGAATTTAATATCACAATGAATTTTATCTTGCCGAGATATAATGAATTATCAAAAAAACACTTAACACGTATACTGCCCTTATATGCATATGTGTGGTAGAGCATTATTCAAGAAAAATAAATTATAATTTAGTACAAATTATATGTGAGTAGACAAATAAAACAATAATATAATTTAATTAATTATAAAGTTAATTTAATTAAGTTAAAAACAAAAATAATACAATTAATCTTAAAATAATTAAGCAAAGTCAATATCTTCATAAATGCCTATAATATCTACATAAATGCCTATCATATCTAAATAAATGAACATAATATCTCTATAAATGCATATAATATCTCCATAAATGCATAAATATCCACATAAATGCATAAATATACACATAAATTCCATAATATCTACATAAATAGGAGGAGGTGGAGAAAAGTTATATAAGGAAGGGAATCTGAAGGAGAGGAGGAGGCTTTGCTTTGCAAAATTCTACATTATTTTCAAGAGGAAATATTAAGGGAGATGAACTGTTCTGAAGGGGAGACTCATTGTTCTTGGAATTCTGGGCACGGGGGCAGAAGTGGCATCTTCTGGGTCTAGGATTGTTTCCTAGATTCGCTGGGAGGAAAAGATTGTTTTGGTACCCTGTCCGCTGCATTCACGAGGAGAACCACAACCCAAGAAATCATCAGTTTCATTCCAGGTATTTTTCTATGTATAGAATAGTTACTTATGTAAGTTTAAATTTACTGTTGATCGGTGGAATCGATTTATGTCACCATTGGGAGGATCACGTAATGGAGGTCATCAAAGTAAAATTTGATCTTTTTTCCAACATACGTGGTTTGTAAACCCTTGTAACCATAGCCCTCCAATGTGTTAGTTACACATAGACTAGGTAATTATTCCAAAAACTTTCTACCGAACCCTAGAAAGAAAATAGCATGAGGGCGGTTGCTTGGCTTTAAAGATGCGAATAAGTTTGATGAGGAATATAATTCATAGATTACAGTATGCAGATCGTTGGTCAAGAATGCACCAGCTCTTAGCGGTAACATTATTCGAATATTTATACTTGTGTAAATACTTTGAACGTAAATTTTAAATTTCTAAATAATGGGGTTGATTAGTTTATTTAAAAATTTGTTTGTTGATTAATTCAGTAATGGGTTATAATATCAGTAGATTTTTTTATTATTATAAATATGAGTAAGTATTAAGTTGAAATATTAATTTTTTTTTATATATACATAAAATAAAAGTTGGTTAGATAATATTAACAAAAGAATTGGTAATTAAAAATAATATATTTTATTAATAATTATTACAAAGTATAATTTAATTTAGTTTTATAAATTAAAAAAAAAAAAAAACATAATAATTATAATTATATATATATATATATATAGTATTAAAAGTTGTGAAAGAAATTAAAATAGAGTAAGTGTAATTATATAAATACTTAAAGTTATTTATGAACAATAACAAAAGATGTGCACCAAATTTTATTATGACACTTGAACAATTGTTACTCAGAGATGTCGTTCTATAACATCATAATAACAATTCAACGAAACAAGAATTTAAACTTATTGAATTTCAAGTATTATTTATAGTCATAAGTAATAGAAAGTTAATAATCCCTTCTATAACTGCATCTAGGACTGAACATTCTAGACAAATTTTATTAAACAACACTATGATCTATGAAAACCCTTGCATTTCACTCTAGAATTAGTAAGCATAGAATATCCTACATAGGACAAGGAGGTCGCGTGGCCACCCTTCTTGACCTCGGTACTAGTAAGACCTGCCTGTAGGTAAGATAGAAAAAGAACTATACCTGTATGCAACCTTAATTTTTATGAAAATTATATGTAGTCAGTTAAAAAAAAAAATTACCCGATTCTCATAAATTTATTATGTATTCCAGGAAAAGTCACAATGATAAGAACGTACCAAAGGCAGAAATGCCAGCGAGATGCATCGCCATCTCTAACACCACCACCATCATCATCACAAACACCGTCAACATCGCCACCTCCTAGATCGTCATCAGCACCAGTTGCGCCAGTAACCGATATAACTACTGTAATGTGCTCATTAGAAGCCATTCTGGAAACATTAAAAAAGTTACAGCCGACCAGTAGCAAAGAGGAATGACCTCATCTAGAGGAAATACATTTAGAAAATCCTAAAGGTTATGATTATAAGCCTCATAGAGAAGATATTTCCTAGGAACTGAAAAAGATCAAACTCCTAGAATTCTAAGGAGGAAGAGCTAGAGAGCATGCCGAAGTATGGTTAGAAGGTATGATAAGATGCTTCACACTAAAAGAATATTCATATAGCTCTAAAACAAAGATTGCTATATTCCAACTCAGGGGGAATGCTCTGATTTGGTGGGGAAATCTAGAAAAACAACTACATATCACATTAGACATCATTCCTTGGGAGTTGTTTGTAGACCGATTCCATGCAAAATACTTACCACCTTTCTTTGAAGACCAGCAAGCAGGAAACTTCGATACTCTAAGCCAGGGTAATAAGATTGTGGAAGAATACGAGATGATGTTTATGGAACTTGTAAAATATGTTCCTTATCTAGACACAGATGAACGCCAAGTTGAGCGTTTCATATATGGGTTAAATCCTTGAATCAGGCCCATGGTAAGAATGTGGAAGAAATCAACGGTAGAAGAGGCAGTTGAATGTGCACAATATGCAGAAGAACATCTGGGGATTAAAAGTAATTTCAGGCCAGTGGAACCTTCACAACAGGGATTTACAGGAAAAACTCCCCGAAATTTCTTCCGAGGAAATAGCTCGAGACCACCTCCTTATGGTAACAGGTTTACCCCAAGAGGAGTAGGAGAAAGAGCTCCGATGACCATTAATGCTATAGCTTCTGAATCCTCAAACATTAGTCATTGAAATTCTCGAGGGACTGGTAATCGGGGAAGGAATGGGAGAGGAAATAAAAACAAGGGATAGAGCTCCTGGTCTAGAAATTCACAGTCAGAATCAAGGGGGCCAACCCAAGTGGATTGTTGGGGGTGTGGAGGACCTCATTTTCAGCGTGATTTTCAAGAGAACTCACAGAGAGTAGGAAAAGGACCATCATCAAATATCCAAGACAATCATAGAATCCATGCCATCATCAACAAAAACCAAGCAGCACATCAATCCACCATAGTGGAATTTTCAGGTACAATCAATGGGATAAAAATAAAATTCTTATTTGACACTAGTGCTACTGATAGTTTTATTTCATTTTATACATTAAATAAATGTGATTTGGCAACTTACAAGAAAAACGATTTCAGATAGGTAGAAATGGCTTCAGGAGAACTTCAACCAATAGAATTAAGTGTTGAGGATTGAAAAGTTGATCTAGGAGTCTGTTTGACCAAATTAAAAGTATATGTCATAGCCCTAGGAACTTACGACTTGGTGATAGGAATGGATTGGTTAGAGTCACATCATGCATGGGTAGATTGTTTCGGGAAAACAATACTTTGCATGAATGATGAGGGAGAGACAATACAAATCCAAGGTATTAAGAAGAAAGTATCCTTATGCTTCATCTCATCTATGCAAATGAAACGGTGTTTAAGGAAAGGTTGCCAGGTTTATGCAGTTCAAGAAGTAAGCAAGGAGAAAGGACCATCCTTAGAATAGTATCTGATTCTGTCAGAATTTTCGGATATTTTTCCAAAGGAATTACTAGGACTGCCTCCTAAAAGAGAGCTAGACCTCTCAATAGAATTGAAACTGGGTACGGAACCAATATCTAAAACACCTTACAGAATAACCACTCCTGAACTTCAACAATTACAAATACAACTGAAAGAATTGTTAGATATAGGACACATTCGACCCAGTGTTTCACCTTGGGGCGCTCCTGTAATCTTTGTCAAGAAGAAAGATGGTTCATTATGATTGTGTGTGGAATATTGAGATTTAAATCGAGCCACTATGAATAATAGGCATTCAATGCCTCGTATTGACGACCTTTTTGACCAAATGAAAGGAGCTGTAGTGTTTTCAAAGATTGATCTATGCTCAGGTTATCATCAGATAAGTATTAAAGAAAGTGATGTTTCTAAGACTGCATTCCAAACTCGTTTTGGGCATTATGAATTCATTGTGGTACCATTTGGGTTGACTAATGCACCTGCGGTATTCATGAACCTTATGAATAGTGTTGTTCACAAATATCTCGATCAATTTTTGCAAGTCTTCCTAGACGATATTCTCATTTACTCTAATAATGAGAAGGAGCATGTAGAGCATCTTTGGCTAATATTATCCTTCCTTAGAGAACACAAGTTATATGGAAAATTATCCAAATGTTCTTTCTTTCAAAAGGAAATTTGTTACTTAGGTCATTTCATATCTGGTGAAGGGATCTCTGTAGATCCTGAAAAGGTAAACACAATCACGGACTGGACGATACCTAATAATGTACATGAAGTGTGTAGTTTTATGGGTTTAGCAGGTTACTATCGAAGGTTTGTGAAGGGATTCTCCAAAATTGCAAAGCCGATCACAACCCTCCAGCGCAAAGGTGTTAGGTATGAATGGACAAAGGAATGTGATAAAGCATTTTCCGAACTTAAAAGATTATTGACTAGTACACCAATTTTTCAAGTACCTGATATGGATAAAGATTTTATTGTGTGTATCGACACATCTAAACAGGGGTTAGGTGTAGTATTAATGCAGGAAGGAGGCATAATAGCATATGCTTCAAGAAAATTAAAGCTCCGCGAAGAGATTTATGCTATGCATGATTTAGAGTTATTTGCAGTGGTTTTAACTTTAAAGATATGGAGACACTACTTGGTAGGAAGAAACTTTGTGCTTAAATGTGACCACCAAAGTTTACAATTTTTGTTCACCCAGAGAGACTTAAATGCTATAAAAATACAATGGAGTGAATTCTTAAGTGAATATAATTTTGTGATTTCATATATAAAAGGGAAGGAGAATGTTGTAGCAGATGCTTTAAGTAGAAGACCTTGAATATTTTCCTGCATACCTATCAAGGTGGACTTAAGATATCAAGTACTTGAACATCTCATAAGAGATATTTGGTACTTAAAATTAAGATCAGGGCTTGATAGCAACCATTTGAAGGAACCTACATTCGAAAAATATGATCTAGAAGAATACAAAATTATGTGATTTCATGGAAGGATGTATACACCAGATAATGGAGATCTCCGAAACACCATCCTGAAGGAATCCCACAGAGAAGTTTATTGTGCACATCTTGGTGTAAAGAAGAGGTATGCTGACACTAAGAGACTCTTCTTCTGAACAGGCATGAAAAACGACATTGTCTAATTTGTCTCTAAGTGTCTTGAATGTCAGTAGGTAAAAGCTGATCATTGTCACCCAGCAAGTCTCCTACAACCTCATGAAATCCCTATGATCAAGTGGGAAATAATTTCTATGGATTTTATCGTTGGGCTGCCCCTTATGCAACAAAAGCATAATGATATTTTGGTTGTGGTAGATAGTTTAACAAAAAGTGCCCATTTTATCCCGGTAAGAGATAATTACGAAGTTTCTGATGTAGCTCGGGTATTCATAAATGAAATTATTAGATTTCATGGAGTACCTAAGAAAATCACATCAGATAGAGATCCTCGATTCACATCGATATTTTGGACTTGTATGCAATCAGATTTATGGACTCAGTTAAATTTGAGTACAACTTATCATCCTGAGACTGATGGAAAAACAGAAAGGGTAAATCAAGTACTAGAAGATATGCTAAGGATGTATGTTATGGACCAAAAATCACGCTAGGAAAAGTACTTACCCTTAGTAGAATTTTAATACAACAACAGCTTTCACAGTTCAATCGGGATGCCTCCATTTGAAGCATTATATGGGAGACCCTGCAGAACGTCGTTGAGTTGGTTCAAGCTAGAATACCGGGTAATAGTCAAACTAGAATTGATCCAAGAGATGAAGGAACATGTAAAGCTGATTAGGCAACGATTGAAAGAGGCCCATGATAGACAGAAAAGTTATGCTAATGCTCACAGGACAGATAGAAACTATGTAGTAGGAGATCAGGTCTTCATCCGCATCAGAAAAAATAAGGGCACCATTTGGTTTGGGAAGGGGAAAAAATTATCACCCTGATTTATATGGCCATTCAAAGTCTTGGAAAAAGTTGGACCTGTCACCTATCATCTAGCACTACCACCCCACTTGCACAAAATTCATAATGTATTTCATGTATATACCTTACGACACTATATTTCTTACAAATATGATGATCTTCAATTGAAGGAACTGCAGGTATCAGATGAGGGAACAATTATGGTCGAACCATTACGTATTTTGGAACGTAGGGTTCGACAGCTCAGGAACCGACTGATAGACCAAGTTAAAGTCTAGTGGGAAAAATATAGTCCTGGATTGGTGACTTGGGAAGATGCTGAGACCATATGCCGAAAATAACCCAACTTATGCTAAATTTTGAGAAATTCGAAACTTTATATGTTGGGAAACCAGCTCCAAAAATAAAAGAAATGAGATATCAATGCCTTAGAAATAAGCCACTTCGAGGGGGAAACCTCCAGTACATTACATGAATGAACAATTCTGGGATGATTCAAATTACAAAACCTCCTTTCTATATATAGGAGTCCATGGGGCCACAATGTAATCCTAGCCGACCTAACAATAATAATTCAAGGGCACAATAATAACAATATGGGGGTTACAAGGGTACAATAATAACAATAAGGGGGTTACACTAGCAACAATAAGGGACTATAATAGTAATATAGGGACCTAACATGCCCCTATCCTTCAAAATAGTGTTGTCCTCAATGCTTGAGTAGCTTTGGGTGCTTCTGTATAAAATTCTCATCCTCCCATGTAGAGTCTTCAGTGGGTAAGTTCTTCCACTTGATGAGATACTCTGAAATTAATTGATTTCGTAGCTGTCGAGTTCTTGTTTTCGTGACCGCTTCAGGTTCCAATATGATTTTTCCTTCCTCATCAAGTTCTGGCAATATTGTTTGAACTGGAATACTTTCACCTATAACCTTCTTTAAGCATGAAAAATGGAAAATTGGATGCACTTGTGAAGAAGCAGAAACCTCCAATTTGTATGCCATAGTACCAATATTTTGCAACACCTTGTAAGGACCATAGTACTTGGAAATAATTTATTATCCTTCTTAGATTGCTTGAGGGACATTTGTTTGTATGGTTGTAGCCGTAAAAATACACAGTCTCCTACATCAAAACTTCTCTGACTGCAATGTTGATCTTCCTGTTTTTTCATTCGATTTTGTACCAAATTCAGGTTGTCCTTTAAGAGTTGGAGAACTTCTTGTTGATGCTCGATGTGATCTTCCACTGCTTGAACCTTCAAATTTTCTCTTAAATATGATGTGATGGATGGTGGATGATATCCATAAAGTGCCATAAATGGGGTCATTTTTGTTGCAGTATGGAAGGAAGTGTTATACCACCATTCAACTAGAGGTAACCACTTGACCCATTGTCTTTGTTTATCAGATACAAAACAACGAATATATCCTTCCAAACATTTATTTACTATCTCAGTTTGACCATAGGATTGAGGATGATAAGATGATCTATGAGCTAATTGAGTACACAAAAAAGAAAATAACTCCGTCCAAAAATTTCCAGTAAAAATGGGATCTCTGTTGCTCACAATAACCCTTGGGTTTCCATGTAGCTTTTGAATTGTGTCCATAAATGTAGTAACAATTGTACCTACTTTAAATGGATGAGATAATGCACAAAATTCTGCATACTTGGTAATTCTATCAACTACCACCATGATGACAATCTTTCCTTCGGACTTAGGTAAACCTGTGATAAAATGAATTGAAATCTCCTCCCAACATTGAATTGGAATGGATAAAGGTTATAGAAGACCCGGGGTCTTAATTGTGTCAACTTTATTTTGCTGGAAAACCAAACATTCTACCAAAAAATTTTGAATATCAGATTTAAGGCCATCCCAAAAAATTCTTTCTTCACCCTGTGGTAAGTTTTTAAAAATATTGAGTGTCCTCCTAAAGGAGAAGTGTGCAATTCCAAAAGAATCTTTTGTTTTAGTTCAGAATTCTTACAAAGATATATGCGATCTGTGTACCATAAGGAATCATTTTTCCAACTAAATGTATCAGATGTATTAGGATCTTACTGCAACTTTTGAATGAGCGTCCACACGTCTTCGTACTTCTTCCATTCATCTCTTGCTTCAGTTATCCAATCTGGTTGGATAATAGAAATGGCACAAATTAATGCTTCCACCTCTTCATTCTTTCTTGAGAGTGCATCTACAACAACATTTAGCTTCCCTTTTTTGTATATTATTTCAAAGTCATATCCCAACATCTTTGTGATCCATTTTTTCTGCTCCTCTGAAGATATTCTTTGTTCCAAAAAGTGTTTAAGACTATCATGATCCGTTTTTACCTTGAATTGTATTCCCATTAGGTAAGTTCTCCATTACTTTAGTGCATGAAGTATTGCTAACCTTTCCTTCTCATAAATAGGTTTCTTTAAATACTTTCCTTTGATTGGATGACTTTCAAAAGAAATGGGTCTTCCTTCTTGCATTAAAACAATACCAATTCCATTTCTTGAGGCATCACATTCCATAATAAAGGTTTTTGTGAAGTCTGGCGTAGCTACGACTGGTGCTAGGCACATTGCCTCTTTAAGATGTTCAAAGGCCTTAGTTGCCTCAGGAGTCCATGAAAATGCATATTTCTTCAATAATGTTGTTAGAGGTGCTGCTATTCTCCCATAATTCTTAACAAACTTTCGATAATACCCTGTTAACCTGAGAAATCCTCACATCTCCTTTATGGTTGTGGGGACTTTCCATTCCTTAATGGATTTAATTTTGTTAGGGTCTACCCTAACACCCTCGTGAGATACAATATGACCCAGATATTCCACCTCTTTTACTCCAAAGAAACATTTGGATGTTTTTTCATATAATTGTTTCTCTTGCAATATTTTGATCACCCTGTCAACATGTTGAACATGATCCTTCCAAGACCTACTGTAGATTAGTATATCATCAAAAAATACTAGCACAAATTTTCTAAGGAAGGGTTTGAAAATGGAATTCATCAACCCTTGAAATGTAGAAGGTGCATTGGTAAGGCCAAAGGCATGACCAAAAATTCATAATGACCCTCATGAGTTTGAAATGCTGTTTTCAGAATATCTTCAGTCTTCATTCTAATTTGATGATACCCTGAACGAAGATCCAATTTGGTAAAATAAATTGCTCCATGTAATTCATCCAATAATTCATCAATCACAAGAATTGGAAATTTATCTTTAATGGTGAGCTTATTGAGCTCCCTATAATTCGGACACATGCACCATGATCCATCCTTCTTGTGTACCAATACTACAGGAGCAGAGAAAAAAATTTGACTAGGTTGAATTATACCCGCCTCTAACATTTTTGCAATCATACATTCAATTTCACTCTTTTGGACATAAGGATATCTATAAGGCCTGATTTTTGGAGGAACACTTCCTGGAATCAAATGAATAGCATGATCATGATCATGAATAGGTGGGAGTCCTTTTGGAGTTTCAAAAACCTTGGAATGACTGTCCAAGACTTTTTGGAGATCTGCAGAAATAGATGATTTTCATGTTGGAACTTCCAGTGAGCATAATTGTGCAATTATGCCTTGTTGTTATTTCTTTATAAGCTTTGTTATGACATTAGAGCTTATTATCTTTCTCGGCTTCCCTGCAATACCTTGTAATTTGACTTCCTTTCCTTCTGAAAAAAAAATTCAAGAAAAGTTCTTGAAAATTAAAAGCTACCATCCCCAAATGTTGTAACCATTGTACTCCTAGTACAACATCAACACCTCCCATAGGAATGGAAAGCATTGGACTATTAAATACATATTCCCTCATGGTTAGCTTGATATTATGGCATTTTCTAGAGCAATTTATAGTTCCTCCATTTGCAACCATCACTTTAAATTCTGGTGCTGGGTATAGGAAACAATTCAATTCCTTGGCTACCTTACAATGAATAAAATTATGGGTACTACCTGAATCAATCAACACTATTACCTTTTTTTTCTTGATATGTCCTTCTATCTTGAGAGTTTGGGGAGTGGTTATTCCTACCAATGCATTACACAATATGGTCGGACTCATTTCTTCCTCTTCTTGGGTTGGTTCCTAGTGTATATCCTCTTCTTGTTCATTTTCTTCTTCCTCTTCACAATCTATGTAAAATAATTTCTTCTCAGCACACTTATGACCTTTAGTGTATTTGCTATCACAACTGTAGGAAAGCCCTTTTGCTCTTTTTTCTTCCAATTTTTGTGGTGTCAACCTTGTAGGTTGTGGAAATCTAGGCATAGCAACACTTCCTTCTTTATAGAAGTGAGTGGTAGGCTTCCTTGTCGCCATAATTTTACATTCAATTTTTCTTGCCAACCTGAATGCCTTCTCCAATGAATCATGTTCCAAAATGCGAACTTCATGTTGGATTTTATCCTTTAAAGTACCTATGAAGAGATCAATCTTGTGTTCCTCTGGAATATCAGTTACCCTTATATTCAATTTTTGGAAGTCCTCAATGTCCTCCCCCATTAAAAACTTTTGTTTGAGATTTATCAATTGGCTAAAGAAGGTGTTGCTCTTTGTATCCTCATAATGTGCTATCATTTCCTCTGTAAAAATTGACCAAGTGACAATTTTTTTACGAAATAAAAGCCATCGATACCATACAAATGTATTTTGTTCTAAATGTAAAGTTGCAATGCATACCTTTTGTGTGTTTTTCACATTATGGAGATCAAAATATTGCTCCATCTATAGTATCCATGTTACAGGATCCTTTCCATCAAGCTTCCTCATATCCATTTTTGGAATATGGTGGTTCTTCCTGCCAACATTAGATTTTATGAAATCACGATTAACATTTATTTTGTTCTCATCATGAGTTTCCTCTACCATCTTTTCACCATTAGGAAACATTTCTTGTATCAACTTTGTCAAACCTTCCATGTCTACTTTTAGATCATTCTTCATGTTTTCCATTTTCTCATCGATCTTAGCTTCCATGTCATCCATCTTAGATTCCATGACAGCTTCCATGCCATCTATCTTAGATTTCATGCCATCTATGCCATTCTTCAAATCATCCATCTTAGATTCCATGCCTTTCTTCAAACCATCCATCTTAGTTTCCACACATTTCTTCAAAACTTCGATGTCATTTTTTGTTGCTTTTGCGAAAGTGAAATTTGTTGCACTTGCTCTTGTAATTTTGATATGTCATGTTGCCATTCTTCGTCTTCATGAGTCATAGTAGAGCTTTCTAAAGGCTTAATGGGTCTTGAATTATTTTTAGGGGCCATTTTAGAATCCAATATGGATATCTATTCTACAATATGCCCTTGGAATCAATTCAACTTGATTCTTCAAACAAGACTTATGCAATTTGAAAGAAAAAAAAATACAGACCTTTTACTTGCTTTTGAGGAGCTCGATATTGAAATTGAATTATGTATATAATTGCGGATCATCAATATTTGATATTTAGCCTTGCAGTAGTCCTTTGAAGCTTCTTTCAAATGCCATAGGTCTGATTTGATTTGGATTCCTCAAGGAAAAGTTATGTCCAATCTCCCACAATGACCCAATTTTGGACTGGTTCAGTAGAGTTAACTTGTACGACTTGCCACGTGCCATTGTTTCCTCCTTTGGCTCTAAAATTGATAGAAAAAAAACTAAATTCCATGTTCTTGCAGCCACTTTTTACAGCATTCCAATCTGATTCTCAGAGAGAGAGCTATGAATATTTTCCCATGATCACCTCTTTGAGATGAAATTCAGAAGCCTCAAAAATCCCTAACTTTCATAGATCATATCTCCGAAAATATTGCGAACCAATATCTGAAATTTTGTGACGATGTTCCTCAGGATTGCAGTTTCCAACTATAAAAATTTCAGCCTCTGAACCTTCGTCAAAAAAAATTTATTACGAAAATACCACGATGACCTGTTTAGTTTAAATTCAGGAGCCTGCAAAATGAACTAACTTTCACAGATCATATCTCCGAAAAATGTTGCAAACCAAGCTCTAAAATTTTGCAACGATGTTCCTCAGGATTGTTTCTTCGCAGTGTAAAAATTTCACATTCTGAACCTTTGTAGAAAAAAGGTTATAGCGAAAATTCCACGATTACCTGTTTGGAGCAGCGAAACCCTAGAATCTCAAAGCTTTGATACCAAATGTTGGGAAACCAGCTCCAAAAATAGAAGAAAAGAGATATCAACACCTTAGAAATAAGCCACTTCGAGGGGGCAATATCCAATACATTACATGAATGAACAATTCTTGGATAATTCAAATTACAAAACCTCCTTTCTATATATAGGAGTCCATGGGGCCACAATGTAATCCTATCCAACCTAACAATAATAATTTAAGGTTACAATAATAACAATATGGGGGTTACAAGGGTATAATAACAACAATAAGGGGGTTACATTAGCAACAATAAGGGACTGTACTAGTAATATAGGGACCTAACATTATATGTATATGACTGCTCTATTTTGATACTTAAGATTTTATTTTGAAATATCACTTAAGGGTGAGTTTTAATTTGCTGGTAAATGGATACCCATAAATATAGGATATTACTTAACTCTAGTGATACAAGATATATGCTATTTGTTTAACTTTACTAGTGCATGGATACCAATATGCAATATGTCATTTAAATTAACATTGCATGAATATGAAATATAGATCATAGATTACATTATAAATGAGGCTATCTATCAATTCACTTCATTTTGCATCTCAATATGATTGAAGGAATAGAAATAGAAGAGTAAATATATTTTAAATATGAAAGCAAAACATATTAGTATATATATTGAAAATGGCTAAATACAATGTATCATAGATGGAACATGTATGACCTATACAGGAGCTATATCTAGCGAGAAATTGTATTGAATATATAGATGCATATGTTGTAATGTGTGTACGAGTGTTTACATTGAAGATTGTGTACAAGTGATTACTTTGCAGAACACATCGTTACCGAAACAATCTAAGTGACGAAAGAATTCCAAGAACAGTTGAAACTTCATGAGATTCCATGATATGGTGTTGACCCTGGTTCTACTAGGAGGGGTGGAGGTGTTTCCCAATGTTTATCCTCCAAAACCTGGAGTCATGGGAGGACTGTGCGAATCACACTCCCCTAGATGTGTGATGATGACTGTGATATGCCTACTGGTAAATCAAGTCGACCTAATCGAAACTGATACCCATAAGGTTTATGAATGGTTGGAGAAGTAAAACTGATGCCATGGCATATTCTTGTAGAGGATGGATAGGATGGGAGCGGAAGAGATTAGGAAGGATAGGATGATTCTAGAATAGCTTGGATACTTGGTTAATATGGGAAGGAACACTTAAATTACCAATACATACTTATTCAAACAGATCTTAAATTACAAGCTTTATACAATCGCCCTAATCTCTTGAATGCAATTATTAATATGATTATATAAAACCCTAACTTTGGAATGAAGTTTTTCGAAGGGAGGAAGTATGTAACGACCCATTCCAAGTTATAAGAAAAATTATATTAGCATGTATACGACATACGCATATGATAGCTACACATGCATATAGCGCATACACTGCACTAGTATACATACCTACTAGTATCGAGACTACCTAAGTTAGAGTAACGAATTGAATATCACAATGCATTTTATCTCGCCGAGATATAATGAATTATCAACAAAATACTTAACACATATACTACCCTTATATGCATATGCATGGTAGAGCATTATTTAAGAAAAACAAATTATAATTTACTACAAATTGTATGTGAGTAGACAAATAAAATAATAATATAATTTAATTAAGTTAAAAACAAAAATAATACAATTAATCTTAAAATAATTAATCAAAGTCAATATCTTCATAAATGCCTACAATATCTACATAAATTCCTATCATATCTAAATAAATGAATATAATATCTCTATGAATGCATATAATATCTCCATAAATGCATAAATATCCACATAAATGCATAAATATCCACATAAATGCCATAATATCTACGTAAGTAGGAGGAGACGGAGAAAAGTTATATAAGGAAGGGAATATGAAGGAGAGGAGGAGGCTTTGCTTTGCAAAATTCTGCATTATTTTCAAGAGGAAATATTGAGGGAGATGAACTATTCTGAAGGGGAGACTCATTTCTCTTGGAATTTTGGGCACGGAGGTAGAAGAGGCATCTTCTGGGTCTAGGATTGTTTCCTAGATTGGCTGGGAGGAAATGACTGTTTCAGTAACCTATTTGCTGCATTCACCAGGAGAACCACAGCCCAATAAATCATCAATTTCATTCCAGGTATTTTTCTATGTATAGAATAGTTACTTATGTAAGTTTAAATTTATTGTTGATCTCCATTTATTTGTGTTTTTTCTTAAAAATATGTATAGGATAAGTTCTGTATAAAATTGATGATTAAAGGGCTCTACACTCATAAAAAAAATATCTCATAATCATCAAGTTATCTAATCATAAAACAACATTAGAAATGCATAAAACCATAGGTTTCTATCATTCATGGCTATCCGACATATGTGCACATAACTATACTAATCAACTATCATCTATAATGTATTTAGTCATAACACCAATAGAATGAAAGGCATACACATAACCATAATGTGTATGAATATGCTGATCAACTAGCATTTATCACATATTTAGCCATAATAACCATGGAATGACAAACATATAAGTAATTCTAATGCTTACAACAACCACGAATCACATAACTGCATGCCAAGCATACCAAATTGTAGGATGATCTTCTCTTGTCCGAAAGTCCATTTTTGTAACTTCACTTTAATGATCTGCATCTCCTACTCTATCTTAGCCGACATGTTAACATCATAACATACCAATATCATCATGATGACCTAATTGAATACAGTGAACTTAAGCACAACAACCTCAATCAAAGCAATGCAAACTTGACCATACACACCCACTTGACATGTATAACCAATCATGAATGACCAATGCATGTTCCACATATCGCATCACATAAACAAGCATAAACGGAAAACATGTAGGCATGACCAATGTGTAACCCTAGCATAAGAAAGAAATGCAAATACAACATGTAGCATCATGTAATAAAGTGTGCATGAACAATACTTTAGGATGAACAACACATGACCATTCATACACTCAGGACAACATGTTGACAACAACACCATCAACCCTTCCATGGAGACACCACTGCCACCATGGCCAACATAACACAAATGAAACATTAACATATAGACCTCAATAATACTAAATGCATATGCAACCAACATAAATGCATGATACACACAAAACCCATCAGTCCGAGAGTTGAACAATTCTCTGATACCACTCTGTAACACCCTCTTCCCACATCTACCCAAGTAACCGGCCAACTGGGGTAAAAATGTGACAAGAGGCTACTAATATGAGATTAAACCTCCTATATGACCTTAGGGAAGTGTAACTGACAGAAACACCAAAAACGCACCCTACACTGCAACATTGACATCCCCAGGACGTAACCCAACCTCCCAGGGCCCTGTTCCCTAAGGGGGGATTGATTTTAGCCCCTTTGAGGCTGAGCCATAGAATTTTAAGGGTAAGGGAGTGTATCTAGACCCTAGAGCCATGGGATAGCCTTGTCAAGGTAGCGGCTCAGACCCAAACCACAAATTTTCCGCTTGTAGCTCTAGGATTTGTGCCACATTTTCAGCCCCTGAGCCCAAGTCACTGCGCAAAACTTCCTATAACTTTAGAAGAGGGTAAATAACATTGAAAAAAAAATATGGAAGCAATCACATCAACCAGAACTCATCTGACCCCACCAAACCATGACAAGAATTTTTCTAAACATGTCACAAACATAACATCTACAGGTATAAACAACATATTTAAGAAAAGGGGTCTCTTTCTTATTTGAGGATGGCTAAGAGGTATTTCTCCCCTACATGATAAGATATTATAAAATCATTTTTACCATAGATACATTGGATATTAATTTACAAGTAAAAATATGGAGAGATTCATACCTCATCATTGTCACAATACATGCTTATAACCAACATAACACCAACAAAAATATGATGGATATATCAGCAATAGAATCGATATATATATATATATATATATATATACCAACAGATTTTCATACCGAATACCGAAGAAATGAGATCTTTATTACTGAATGTAAGAAACAACCGGAAATGGGACTTCCACGTTTCACCCGACCATAGATTGGCTGAGCCAAATCTACTTCAGCCAATCACCCCCGTTCCATATTCCGAGCATGAATGTGGGACTCATAACCAACCCAAAAAGAACCAAACAAGAATGAATGCTACCAGAGTTCTCCGCCTAAACTGTGACGAATTTGAGTGCCTCCTAGTCTCTCAGGCTTTACCGTAACCCACAGTTTGATCCAAGGTTCATTAGGCCCTACACTGAGATCACCTCTCCAGGATTTATTGTACATCCAATCCTAAGAATACTAGGCCGAACAGAGATAAATCCACCTCTTATATTTTCTGTATATCCCGTAATTCATCGGAAAGGATCCCTAGGCCAACCGAGGCACACAATCTGACTTTACCACAACCCACAGTCTGACTCAGGGGTTGTTATGCTAGTGGCTTTACCGTGATCCACAATATGGTTCAGGGAGAACTAGGGCATTTTCTTCTCATTTCGGAGATCGACCCCACTCATATTTGTATCCAATTGTGAGCATAATTGTGAAATTACTCCTTGTTGTTATTTCTTCAGAAGCTTTTTCATGACATTAGAGCTTATTATTTTTCTTGGCTTCCCTGTGATACCCCGTAATTCAACTTCCTTTCCTTCCGAAAATTTTTTCAAGAAAATTTCTTGAAAAATAAAAGCTACTGTCTGAAAAGATTGTAACCATTGTACTCCTAGTACAACATTATCACCTCCCATTGGAATGGAAAGCATTGGACTATTCAATACATATTCTCCCGTGGTTATCTTGATATTATGGCATTTTCCAGAGATATTTATAATTCTTCCATTTGCAACCATCACTTGAAACTCTAGTGTTGGGTATAGGAAGCAATTTAATTCCTTAGCTACCTTACAAACAATAAAATTATGGGTACTACCCGAATCAATCAACACTATTACCTTTTTCTTCTTGATATGTCCTTGGATATTGAGAGTTTGAGGAGTGGTAATTCCTACCAATGCATTACAAGATATGGTCAAACTCATTTCTTCTTTCTCTAGGGTTGGTTCCTAGTGTGTATCCTCTTCTTTTGAAGTTCCTTGTTCATTTTCTTCCTCCTCTTCACAATCTATGTAAAGTAATTTCTTCTCAACACACTTATGACCTTTATTGTATTTGCTATCACAAATGTAGCAAAGCCCATTTTTTATTTTTTCTTCCAATTGTTGTGGTGTCAACCTTATAGGTTGTGGAATTCTAGGAGTAGCAACACTTCCATCTTTATAGAAGTGAGCAGTAGGCTTCCTTGTCGCCATAATTTTACATTCATTTTTTCTTGCCAACCTGAATTCCTTCTCCAATGAATCAGGTTCCCAAAGTCTAAGATTATGTTGAATATTATCCCTTAAAGTCCCTATGAAGACATCAATCTTGTGTTCCTCTATAATATAAACTACCCTTATATCCAATTTTTGGAAGTCCTCAATGTGCTCCACCATTGAACCCTTTTGTTTGAGATTTATCAATTGGCTAAATAAGGTGTTGCTCTTTGTAACTATCATCACCTAATTTGTCCTTAGACTTAGGAAAGGCAAACTAGGGTAACTAAAAACCATGCTTAACCTTGTAGCTAGCCCTACAAGGAAGGGAGAGGGCTCTCTCCGTAAGATATCTCAATGAAGTATGATTGTAAAATTATTTTAGGCTAGGCATAGTAGCTTGAAATATTTTTATAATTTTTCTGGGTTTTTCTTGGATCAGATGGAGCTGGGCAGTGTAAATCTGGGGAATTAAATCATAAATACAGAGTATTCGATGGGGCAAGGTAGGCATGGATTTTAACAACTTTTTTTTAATGATGATGAAATTTTTAGACTGGTGAGGATCTGAGGAGGGCATATGAGATGCATCCTTGTCAAACAGCAAAAAACATAAAATATTGAATGATTTTCCCAAGGAAGAGCACTGTAAAAATTGGATTCTACCTATCTAACTTGAAAACATTCAACATAAATAATGGAATGAATGAATGGCATACATAAAATTTAAAAAATGATTACAAAAGAAGATATTGTACTAAAATTTCATACCACAGTGATCCCATAAAAAATTGCTGCAAATCTTTATTAATTCCCTACCAAACTGGTTACAAAGACATACAATCAAGCTTAGAGAATCCCAGTGATTTCCAACTTTTTCCACTCTTACCAATGACTTAGAAATTACATTAAATAGAGAAGTTTCAGGGGGGCGAATTTGTAGGAGGAGTTGTTTCACCTGCCCTGGAAATGAAATCCAAAGATAGAAAAACAACCCAAAAAGATGCCTTTGAAAAAGAGGGAACAAAATATTTGACCATCTAGAAGAAGAATATGTTACATTTTCTTCAACAAATGGGAAGAAAAACAAATTTGGAGAGCTGCCCACCCATTTATCTTTTCTGTAGATGCCAGAATGATTTCTGTATTTCATAATTAGCTCACGGCCTTAACAAATATCTTTCTCCTTTTGCTGAGGAAAAATCCTTTAAAAACCAAATAAATCACATTTTCCTATTTTAACGGAGAAAAACCCCTTTTTTATTGAAAAGAGTGAAGGACTGGAGCTGGGCCCAAAAATCATAATCACAATCAGAAAGAGGAGCGGAAAGACTTATGGTGGGGGGAAATTGCGATGAGCAATGAGCGATTTGGAGTGATGCGATGGAAGCCTGATGGGCGAAGGCTGATGGATGAAAAGGTCGATGCGAAGGAGTGATAGAGGGTTGCCGAAGTGATGAAGGATGAGCAGAGGTGATGGAGGAAAAACCTTGTTAAAACAAAGAAAATGAAACTGGTGCTTCTCCACAGGGAAAAAAAAAATTTCTTCGAAAAGAGCGGAAGGCTTTTGGTGGGACCGATAGTAATGCAATCGCAAATCGGGAAGGAGCGGGTTTAAAACTTATGGTTAGAGGAAATGTGATATGCGATGGAAATGGAGCATTGGAAGCGAAGGTGAATTATCACATCGGTGGAAGTGAGGGGTGCGGGTTCGGAGTGAAGTGCTGCGGAGATTGCAATGCGATGGTGTGATCGCATCACATCGGTGGAAGGGATGGCGCGGATTTAAGTGCTGGGGAACATGATATGTTTCAATGTGATGGTACGATGGCATCGCACTAGCGATGAGCCATCGCATCAGTGGTTTGTAGGATGTGGCAATAAAAATCTTTGCAGTAAAGGGAAAAACTGATAAAAGGGAAAAAAATTATAAATTTTGAAGGAGCAAATGAAAAAAGGGGGTAGAGTTGTGCTTTTGAGGTCTTAATTCATTTGGGCATATATTCCAATCTAGAAGTCAGTTTTGGGAGTGTGATATACTCTTGGAAAGCTCTTTCTGAGATTCTTCTGATGAACATACTTAGAATATGTATTACACTAAAAATTCTGTGGAGAACACCTTTGAAACCCAGGCAGGAAAAAAAAAAACCCTTTGGCTTTATGGAGATAGCAGCTTCTGAAGTTCGAATTATTACATATGGAGACATATAATTACATAAAAGATGATAATCAAAACAAAGTATTATGTTTACATCTCAAAACAGGTTTTGAGGTGAAAATTACATCCAACTGAAAGAACAACTTCTTTGATTTCTCCAGATACCATGCTTTGAGTTTATTTGGCATCCTCATGTCCTTGCTGATATTTATTGATACTTTCATCATTAATGTGACCATGGTGGAACCCTAAAACCTAATGAGACCAAACCCTATGACCTAATAACATGAACTGCAGAGTGAAAGTGAATCATGACTGAAGACCATAGAGAGGAGAATCAACAAGTATTTTCATGAGGGAAAAGTGATGAAGTGAACCTAACCATCAGTGAATCCATGACCTAATGGAATGATAAAATTTTATAGTATGGGACTCCTACTATGCAAATGCAAAAGAGCAGATTTGATCACTGATGGCAGTATGACAGGATTGACACTAATAGTATCCTCATAATGTTCTATCATTTCCTTCGTAAAAATTGACCAAGTGAAAATTTGTTTACAGGAGCAAAGCCATCGATACCATACAAATGTATTTTGTTCTAAATATAAAGTTGCAATGTGTACCTTTTGTGTGTTTTGTAGATTATTGAGATCAAAATATTTCTCCATCTATAGTATCCATGTTATGAGATCCTTGTCATCAAAATTCCTCATATCTATCTTTGGAATATGGTGGTCTTCAATCAAATGTTAGAGTTTATAAAATCATGATTAACATTTTTTTTTTTTCTCATCATGAGTGTCCTCTACTATCTTTTCACCATTATGAATGATTTCTTGTATCAACTTTTTTAAACCTTCCATGTCTAATTTTAGATCATTCTTCATGTCTTCCATGTTTTCTTTCATTTTTTGTTCCATGTATTCCATGCCATTCTTCAAACCATCCATCTTACCTTCCATACCTTTCTTCAAACCATCCATCCTAGCTTCAACACCTTTCTTCAAAACTTCCATTTCATTTTTTGTTGCTCTTTGTGAGAGAAAAAGTTGTTGCACTTTCTCTTGTAATTTTGATATATCATGTTGCACTTCTTCCTCTTCATGAATCATAGTAGAACCTTATTAGGGCCTAATGGTTTTTAGAACCTAATACTGATATATATGCTTCAATATTCCCTTGGAATTACGTTAAACTATTTTTTCAAACAAGACTTACACAATTCAAAAACAATACACACATTTTTATTTCTTTTGGGGAGATCGATATCGAGATTGATGTGTCTTTGTAATTTCGGATCCCCAAGATTTTATCTTCAGTGCTTTAGTAGCCCTATGAATCTTCTTTCCAATGCCATAGGTCTGACCTGATTTGGATTCTTCAAGACAAATTTATGCCTAATCTCCCACAATAACCTAGTTATGGACTGGTTCAGTAGAGATAAATTTTACAGCATGCCACATGTCACTTTTTGTCCTTCAGCTATAAATTTGATACACGGGAAACCACAGTCTGTGTACTTACGGCCACTTTTTACAGAATTCCAATCCAATGCTCATAGAGAGAGTTATGACAATTTTCCCAAGGTCACCTCTTTGAGATGAAATTCGGGAGCCTGAAAAAACCCTAGCTTCCATAGATCTTATCTCTGAAAATATTGCAAACCAAGATATGAAATTTTTACATGACGTTCCTTAGGATTTCTTCAAAAATGGGTTCTTTTTTAGCTTCTGAACCTTCATAGAAAAAATTTATAGTGAAAATGCCACAATGACCTATTTAAAGCAACGAAACCCTAGAATCCAAATCTCTGATACCAAATGTTATGAAACCAGCTCCAAAAATAGAACAAAAGAGAGATTAACGCCTTAGAAATCAGCCACTTCGAGGGAGAAAACTCCTTTACATTACATAAATGAAAAATTCTTGGATGATACAAATGAAAAAGCCTCCTTTATATATATATATATATATATATATATATATATATATATATATATATATATATATATATATATATATATATATATATATATATATATATATATATATATATATATATATATATATATATATATATATATATATATATATATATATATATATATATGAGTCCATGGGGTCATAATATAATCCTAGCCAACCTAACAATAATAATGTAAGGGCACAACAATAACAATAGTGGCTTTTTACGGGGCACAATAATAACAATATGGGGGCTACAGGGGTACAAAAACAACAATAAGGGGGCTACACTAACAACAATAAGGGACTACACTAGTAATATAGGGACCTAACATCATTGGCATGGATGATTTCCTAGATTGATAGTGGTTTTGCCTGGCCTTTACATTTCCTGTATAGCCATGCTATTGTGGGTTTTAATTTTATTTTCTGGTTGGTTTTCATGTGCCTTTGGCTGTGAGTTGAGTTATTAGTTCCTGGAAGCCTTGGTTGGACAATCGATCTGGAAGCCTTGTAACAACTTGGGTTGAGTTACTAGTCATGGAAGCCTTGGTTGGAAAAATGCTATGAAAGCCCTTGGTGGGTTGAGTTACTAGTCTTGGAAGCCCTGGTTGGACAAACACTCTGGAAGATCGATGATTTTCATGGGTTGAGCTACTAGTATTGGAAGCCCTGGTCATAACAAACATTCTCGACCCATAGATAGCTTAGGGTAGAGATCAATCTGGAGATGGTTAGTTATGTCCAACCATGAGGTGGAATCACTAGTTGAGGGTTGAGGTAGTTTGGCCTCTGGAAGCCCTAGTTTGGTTTTGATTTGTGTTTTATGAGATCCCACATTAATGCTTGGAATATGGCATGGAGGTGACTGGTTGAAAAAAAAAATTATGGTCTAGCCTAGTCTATGGTCGGGTGGTTCGTGGAAGTCCCATGCCTGGTCTGCCTATTGAATAATCAATAAGATATCTTTCTCCTCGGTATTTTATGGGTAAATATACTTTTTTATATGTGTTTTATATGGTTTTTATATCTGTGATATTTATGTTGGTTATATGTTAGTTATGACTGAGATTTATGACAATGCTAATGTATGGCTCTCATCATGTTTTGGTTAAACACCGAATGTTCAATGAATATATGGATTAATAGATTGTAATTCAGTTATTGTGATGAGGCATCATTTCCTCTTAATGGTTCTCAAATAAGTGTTAGGCCCTTATGCTCATATTTGTTGTTTAAAATTGCAGAATGCATATTTGTGACATGTTTGACGAAATGTATGTCATGGTTAGTAGAGATCCAGTTAAGTCCTTGTTAAAGTATTTAAATTTGTATCGTTTTTCTGATGTTATTTTTCATTTATGAAAGTTTCATGGAATTCTAGGTAGTGGCCTGAGTCCTAGCGATGAAAAAATGGCACAAAATCTGGAGTTGCTGGCACAAAAATACACATAAAAGTCCCCAGTCGCATACATTCCTTGTTGTGGGAGTGACTGGAGGGTCCCAATCGCATGCATTCCCATGTCAAGGGAGTGACTGAGGCTTTAATGTAGGAAAATGTTAATTTGTCTCAAGGGGCTGGTCACGTAGATGGGTTGGGTGGCTCCTGAGGGTTCTATTACAGATGTAAAAGGTCAGGTTGTCTATGTTTTGTCGGTTCCACTTCCTTAATTGTTACATAGCGAGCTAAACCATATCATAGTAGCTCTTCCTCACATGTTTACTCTAGTTGGACAATTACTTGGGCAGATGTGGGAGGAGGGTGTTACAGAGTGGTGTCATAGCATGGTTATGTTCTCCTTGGGTGATGTCTCGTTCCCATTCCCCTTGGTTGAATGTGTTGTCGTATATACATGTTGGTTGAAGATATGTATATTAGGAGAATTTTGAGGTATAAAATGGGTCTCCTAAGGAAATTATAAAATAATAGTGGAAATAATAAAATAATATTAGATTACATCATCAAATTTTAGAGGGAAAATAGAAAAACTATTTTTTCAACTCATGTTTTAAACTTATCTCCCTATGATTTTACTCAAATTTCAAGCGGAAACACTCATTGGATGCAGAATTTGATTTATCATCCAAGGAGTACACATGTTTCATACTTTCGATGGATGCTGCTACACTAAAAATGAAAAGCACATGAGAAATGTGATTGTAATCATGTTGTTTCATGTATTTCTCATTTTTCATGTAGCAAGTTCCATCAAAAGTATGCAACATGGGTACTCCTTGGATAAGGAATTAAATTTTGCATCCAACGAGTGTTCCCGCTTGAAATTTGAGTAAACAATTAGGGAGATAAGTTGAAAATACGAGTTGAAACTTCATATACATATGGTTGAAAGTAAATATGAAAATTGTTTTAAGGAATAATTTGGGGAAGAAGCCTTCTCTTCCATCAATATCATGCACTCGGGTGACATTTTGATTATTGTACTATAACTTGGTTAATACAAAGGCATCAGATTGCATGAGGACATGCAACATGTTCAGTTTGGGGGATATGTTGGGCCGCTAAATTTTCATTCTCATTACCATTTATTAACATATATTTCTTCCATTCCTACCATTATTTTATCACATTATTTATCATAATTTATCATTTAATCCCATTTTATAATTATTTATTTTCTAAAGGATAAGTAATATTTATTCTCTTTTATTTTTAATAAATTGAATATTATTATGAATTATTTTTTAAATGATGGTTTATTAATGAATTTTTTATAACTCACGATTTTAGCCTCTAAGATCTCTTTCAGATTGCAAATCTGATCTTCAAGTTCATAATTAAATATTCCAACTTAGAAATTCGCTGAAATAACAAGTAACAGTTTTGCGTTGGAAATTTCTGGCAAACGAAGAAGCATATTGAAAATATGAGACATGGGTTTTGTGCAAAACAGACCAAATTAGTTTTTCAATGAGAAGTTTTACAAAATTTGGTATTCATTGGGAGAAACAAAAGGTTATTTGAAGGAAATATTCGTAGATTTTATGTTGTGGCCGTTTTCCAAATTTTCTCAATTGCAATAATCAAATTTGACTTGTTACAGTTGAATCATGGTGGAAATATCTCTTAGATTTTGTAATCAGTTGGTTGGAAATTTCCCTTTTTTATCTTGTATATTTAAAGAACAAAAATCAGAGAGATGGGGGAGGAGATCATCATCTTAACTCTGTAACTTTCAATCATCATAATACAAAAATATTGTGTTGTTGTTACATGCATTGTCTGGTTTAATTTCCATTTAGTTTCTATCTCTTCCTGTGCCTTGTTAGGAAGGAAGGGCCCTCCTCTTTAGTAGGGATTGTAGAGGTTAAGGTAGCTGTACATATTTCTTCTTTGATTTACGTATTGGTGGAAGTGTTGTTGTTGTTGTTCTGGCTATGAGTAGGTCTGCTTCAATTTCAATATTATTATGATATTACACACATGTAATTAGAAATACTAGCTGGTGTAATTGTGTGTGGCGTGCTAGGTACAGTTAATTGAGACTCGATTACATTCTTATAGATTGTTTTTATTTCTAAATGAGTGAGTTCTTTCAACATTTGATTCAACAACGATTTCTCTTTAATTTGACTTGCTTCTGGTTTGATGTATCGGCATAGACAGTGCGGCTGTCATTGAAATAAAAGACTTCCTTGAATTGATAATTTATGTGTACCATCTTAGTCATAACAGTGATTAATACAGTTCAACATCTATCATTTCAAACATAAAAATATAAATGAATAAAAAAAAATATTGTAAATATGAATAAAAATGGAATATATATATAATTTGAAAAAAAAAATGAAAAATAATTTCAATATTAAGTTGAAACTTGTTTCTTTTAAAATAAAAGTAAAATTTGTCTCAAATGAAGATAAAGTTTGCTATTATATAAATATAAATGATTTTGTTTTCATTCTTACTTATATTCTTATGTTAGGTTTGTAATTTTATATTTTATTTGGAGAGATAAAGTAATTAAAAGTAAAAGAAAAAAATTATATTCACTTTATAAATATTTTAATATAAGACAAACATATATATATATATATATAACATGTAAAAAAAAAAATCTCTAAAAATAAAAAATTATATATAATTTATTAAATTGTTAATATAAAATTAATATTTGAAAAATTAAATATAAAATTTATATATCATTATGGACCTTCAAAATTTAATTTGATATTTTTAATTAAAAAGAAAAAAATAAAGAGGTTAAACATCCTATGAAGCATTCTGAGTATTAATTGATTGTTTTAGTAGAATATTTTATAATGGTTTATCTAAATTATAAGCAATGAACTATTTTAGTTATTTTAAATAAAGAGATTAAACATGCTATGAAGCCCTTGTAAGTATTAATTAATTGTTTTAATAGAATATTTTATAATGGTTTATCTAAATTATAAGTAATGGACTATTTTAATTATTTTAATATATCTTTATATTGACATCAAAACTTTAATAACTATTTTTATAAATTTATAAATTATCTTAAATTTTAACGTAAAATTTTAGAGAATATATAATTATATAATTCATATCTATTATGATTATATTGTAATATGATAGTTCACATTTAAACATTAATTGATTATATATTTATATAAATAAAAATAATTTTCATAAGTATCGTACTTTTCTCTAACGAGAATGAATGCTCTACATGTATTATTGAATTATTCGTTTATTTAATTGTTCAAATTGTGGAGTGAGAAGAATCCTAAAAAAAATATTATATAAAGATCATTTTTTAATTAATTATAAAATACAAAGACGTTGAGGTAAGAAATGGAATAAATGGGATTTTTCGCTCTCTCACAAAAATATAAAGAATCAACATCTTCTTCAACATGATGGTTGAAATAGAAATTAGGAGGGCAAAGAAGCGTAGTGATTGATGGGCGAAAATAAACTAGAGATCGGAATCGTTGTGAAGGACTAGTCTTTGGTCTTACTTTTTTTTATTTTCTCTTACTGATAGTTGTGTGTAATCAAATATTTGGAGGTCATGTGAAAATTTGAGTCAAAGTGGGTGGCAGAATGGTACATTAGAGAAAATTTCAGCCTAAAAGTACCTATGAAATTTTCATGTAATTTCCATGTGATAGTATGTAAACTAATTAAAATTCTTTAAATTTAAAAAGGTACATGTAAATATTTTGGAGAGAAAGAAGAAAAAATATATTTTTTATTTTATTTTATTTTTGGCTTATCTCATTATAGGTTTGCTCAAATTTCAAGTGTAGGCACTTGTTGATGCTGAATTAAATTCCACATCCAATGAGTACCCATTATGCATACTTTTTAGAATACCGACATTGATAACAATTGAAGATACATTAAAAAGGTTTGTTGAACACACTTTTTTAATGTATCTTCATTTTTTATCAATGTGGGTCTTCTCAAAAGTATTCATACTAGGTACTCATTGGATGTAGAATATAATTCCATGTCCAACAAGTGCCTACACTTGAAATTTGAGTAAACCTATAAGGAGATAAGCCAAAAATACAATTAAAAAAAAAATAGTTTTCTTTTTTTTTTCCTCCAAAATTCATAATTCTTATTTTATTATTATAACTATTATTTTATTTTTTTCCTTAGGAGACCAATTTTAGGCTGAAATTTCCTCTAATGAGTTTCATATATTTGTAAGGAAAGTGAAGATAAGAAGGATCAACCATGAATTATTTGGGTGACATTGAGCATCCCACTAATTGACGAGTCTCTTCACAAATATGGGAAGGGCGAATGGATGGGGTGGCTAAGGGTGAGCATGGAGTAACTAGGGAAGCATTCTAAACATATTCTATTAACGAAGCTTTGATTGTGGAAAAAGCGTTGACCAAAGATGGATTTGTTAGGTGATCGTGGACATGGACTAATTAACGAGGGACTCAAAGTAGAGTCTAAGTATGATAGCAAGAAGGAAGTCATGATTGTGATTGAATTTGGTTAGCCTCCATTGATATCATATATCATATATGCTAATTTTCATTTTTGTAATTGTAATAAACCAACACAGGGCTACATCTTTGAGGGTGGATGAGAGCAACTTCAACTTATGTTCATTAGAGGTATAGTCATAGGTGCTACAGACAACAACAAACACAAACATAAATGTTTCAGGGTTCACATAGGATAAGCCATGGAAATGTGGAAGGGAAACAAGGCTTATATTCTTCATTCTAGCCTCCCCATTGGTCTCTTGGATAGGAAATAACTCATTTTTCCTATTTTCAACCATGGTTTGGGTACATGATATGGGATCTTCCTCCCCTATGGGTTCCTAAAAAATTCCAGGTTGCTTACCTAAAGGATTTTCTAACTCCTGTGTAGTCGGATAGGAAATATCACAATCACCAAAGAAGAAGGATGGTTGACTGATTGATGGAGTGGGAGTATTTGGTAGAAGTTTCCCTTGATTATTCCTACTATTACAAGGCATGAAAGAACTAGTTTTGTTTTTCTGTGTTTTATTTTCTCTTTTTTCTTCTTTTTTAAATCAAGAATGCTTAATGAAAAAAAAACAATATAAAATAAATAATGGTAACCTCTAAGTAGAAACAACACCTAGTTGGACACCTCCTTGACAATGCCACAGAAAAGTGATGAGCCCCAGTATCACAACAATATTGTTGAGACTTTGAAGGCTACCAACTTTAATTATCAACCTGGAGTTCGCCCAAACTTGAGAGGTTATAATGATGTATGCACAATAATTCAAGATTTATTCATGCCACCTTCAGTCAATTAATCATATCAAGGAATACAAATACCACTCCCTTTACTAGTTTTCAAAAATAACTTGCATGAAAAGACAAGAGTCTATTCTAATTGCAAGAAGGTAAACATTATCCTTTTTGTAGAAATGAAAGTGTCATTCATCAAATGTAAAGACTAACTACAATTTCATGAAGGTAAAATAGTGTACTAATTGCATAGATAAAATATGAAAGTCCATTTGTATATGTAAATCAAGATTCTACTTGTCAAATGTAAATCATTACTCTACATGCAGAATGTGAAACATTACTTGAAAAACGACACTTGATCTAAAGAGTATGATTAGAAAATATAAGAACATAACTTCAAAAACTAAGTCTAATTTACTTGTATTTAGTAGTTTCCCTTCTTGTCGCCGATTCCAAAATATTTTAGCTTTAATAACATAATCCTTTAAACATTTCATAAGAGAAAAATTTTTGTGATTCAAATGTGGAAATCTATCTACTAATTCTAATTATTGTTTTGTACTTGCAGTGAAGGAAGGATGGGTCTAAAGTGGTCCTTGGTCCTCCCCAACTGTCGATTCAAAGTTTAGAGGTCATTATTCAATCCCAATATACAAAAATAAATCTCATAAAGAAAATATGGTCAAGTTTAGACAGACATGACTATTACATGATTGCTACATGATGCTACAATATTACCCTGTGTTTCTACATAATTGGATCCGAGAGAATCCTTAGGTTAGGAAAGGTGTTCTGAAGGAGGGAGAAGGTATATGAGGGTGTATGAAGGATATGTGAGGTACTCTTCCAAGCTTAGAAAACATCATACGCCTATATTTCACAAAAGGACATGGTCACAATGTCCCCTAATGAACCTAAAAAGATGATCTCGGTGTTATAATTTGAGAGAATTGTGAGGTTTCAAGGAGGAGGATGGTGATGACAAAATGGATGTAGGATGAGTGTGGTAATCCCTACAAGTCACTTGTAGTACCTGAAGACTATCAATCAACTCCTTCTTACTCTTGGAAAGAAAATAAATCTAGATATCACATTGTAGCAAAAAAAATCAAGATGGAAAGGATGAGTTGAATTTTATTTCATTAAGAGCTACTCTATCCTACAACAGGGATCTAATCCATGCACAAAGGCATGATCTTAAATTATAGGATGCAAAAATAGAGTATGCAAGAGAACTATAAACCAAAGCCTAACAACTTTCGAAGGAAAACAAACACATATTTTCGACTTGTTATTGTAGACTCAACAACCACACTCCCCACAAGAGAGGTGGTAATCAGGCCTCCAACCACCATTTTTTCAATATAAATTTTTCCTAAATAAAATAGCACTACTAAAAAAATGACAAAATAAAATACATAAGAGAGACTAGAGCCTATGGGTTGGGCTCTAACCCAAGGGCCTCAACCCTCCAAACTTAACTCAAATGTAGACCAATAGTGACAAGAAATGGAGTTCAAATAAATCATATCAAACTGGAAATAAAATTCCCAAGCACTTAGCTCCCAATATCTCTTCCTAGCTCCAAAAATTTGAATCCTTGTGAGCCATTGGGCTCATTTATATATATAAAATATGACTGAGGGGAAGCTCCCTTGGAAGGAGGACTACTTCCCTCCAAAACGTAGAAAATAGTGGATCTACCTTCCTTAGATCCTCGCACGCACTGGCATTCATTGGCTACCAATTGACCTTGAGTTGTTGATCTGTGATTCTAGGAATCATGTTGAGTTGGAGGAGAGTAAATTTAGAGTAAAATTTGCCTACATCTCCTATGGATGCATCCAATGTGCCTCTAGATAATAAATGTACTAAAAAAATTCTCTTTTTCTTTCACAATAACCACATTAGGCCATGAATTATGACAAGCGCCCTTTAGTATTCCTACTAATCATATTATAGCCAAAAAAGCGTAAATTAATTTGAGGAAATAAGACATTAATAGGTTGGAGGATAGAAAAATGTGCCTTGAAATATTCCTACGGATGGGACCCATCAATAACCATACACATGTAAAGATTAATAGTTTTTTGATAGATATGTGATTTTAATTAATGAAGACGTGTGTGTTGGGCCACTAGTTTTTCCATTATTATTATCACTTTTTATCACCTATTTTATCCATTTCTACCATTCTTTATCACGTCATTTATCATGGTTTATCATATAATTCCATTTTATAATTATTTATGCTCTTATGGATATATATTATTTCTTCTCCTTTATTTTTAATAAATTGATAATTATTATGCATGATTTTACCAATGATGGTTTATTAATAAATTTTTTGTAACATCACTCACCATTTTAGCCTCCAAGATATTTTCCAAATTTCATATTTAATCTCCAGCTCATCATTAAATATTCCAACTCAGAAATTCGTTGGAATAAGAAGTGATAGTTTTGCATTGGACGTTTTGGGAAAATAGAGAAGAATTTGGAAAATCCGAAACATGGGTTTTGTCTAGAACGAAACGAATTAATTTCACACTAAGCAGTTTTCCCAAATTCGGTTCGTATTAAGAGAAAAAAAAGGTTCTCTAAAGATGATTTTCTCAGATTCGTTGTTGCAGCCATTTTCCAAATTATCTTAGTTGCAATACCAAATTCGACCTGTTCCTGTTGAATGTTGATGGAAAGATATTTCAAATATGATATTGTTGATCAATTTGTTGTGAAAAATCCAATTTTGTTATGGGAATCATTTTGTAATCATATCTGTTGTAACTTCTCTCTGCTCTCTATGTATTTAAATGAAAAAGAAAGATCAAAGAAGGGGATTATTATGGGATTATTAGATTAGAGATAGATAGGATAGGATAGCAGGAGAGGGGATAATGGAGAGATTTAGCTTTTCATAGGGGACCTCAATTGTAATTTCAATATACAGAACATTATTCTGAAGGAGATCATATTGTAATGACAAGTGAATTTTATGATTAATATATAACTTTCATTGCAATTCATCAGGATATTCTGAAGTAGCTCGACAGTATTCGCTGGTGGCTAGGGCCCGGTCTCTGGCGGATCTTACTGCTATTCCCTGTTTGATACTTTTCCATTTCCTGTAAGTTCATTCTGTTTTATATCTTTTCATTTCCTGCGAGTTTATTCTGTTTGATATCTTCTGATTTCCGGTGAGTTTACATTGCAGTTAGTTTACTTTCCTTTATTCTAATCTCATGTATTTCGCAACTTTGTCATTTGATTTGATTTATGCTCACTGCAGATTGAATTAATTATCAGTTAAGAAATTGATTCTCGTTGGTTACGATAAGAGTATGATTAGGATGGATCCAGCTGAAAGAGCTCGGTTATTACTACGGTGTTCTCGGTTGGTGTTATTCTCAATTGAATTGCTTGCTTAAGATTGGATTATGGTTTTTCTCGAGATTAAGTCTTGATTATTAGATGTATTATTTCCTTTAAAAGTTGTAGCTTGAGATTTATGATTGCATCCGCTTACTCTTGTATTGAATTTAATAGATTATCTTAAATCATTACTCTCTAGGTTTATAGCTTGCACATATTGTGTACACTCTTGAAACAAAAAGACTTACCCAGGTTGATAATTAATGTGAGGCAATTAGGAGTTTTAAAAGACACCTTTTAGCATCTAACATTTTGGTGTCGTTGTTGGGGAGAGTGTTTCCATTTCACAGAGAGTAATGTATGTTTGATATTTGTTGCTGGGAAAGAATTGGGTATTTAAAATGGAAGGTAAGAACCTACGTAACGAGCAAGTAAAGTGCTTGCTCCTCTGCCCGCTTTTTAGCACAATTGCATAGAAGTTGAAGTAGGTGTTTGATGTTTGTCTGCTATGAAAGAAATGAGTATTGAAAACAGAAGGTAAGAACCTATGTAACGAGCAAGTAAATCGCTTGCTCCTCTGCCCGCTTTTCACCATAATTGCGTAGGAATTTTAGAGGTAGAATTTTTGAAAAAAATCTTGTAATTCCACTCGAGTGGTGATGTAAGCACCACCCATTTCACTAACCAATTGACAGGAACATTTGAAGGAGGATCCTCAAAGAAACACATGAATAACATCTTCTATTATGGTAAGAAATGGCTCACATTGCAACTTTTGAATTCCATATCAAAGATCTAGGAGGAGTGACACAAATGCACATAATTCCCCCATTGTCTCTACCAAATTTTCATGGTTTGACAAATAAAGATCCAGATACATTCTTATTTGAGTTTGAAATACTTTGTAGAGGATATGATTATTGTACTAATGATCAAAGGTTGAAAGTGTTTCCTCTTACTCTAAAAGGAGCAGCTCTCCGATGGTTCATGAACCTTGGTGGGAATTGCATCCAAACTTGGGAGGACATGAAGAACGTATTCTTGAAGAAGTACCAAGACTATTGCAAGGCCGATGAAGATATTTTCAATATGATACAAGGGGAAGATGAAAGCTTGGAGGACTATGTGGAGCGATTTCGATACAACCTTCAAAAATCAAAGCATAAGTATTTGGAAAAAGAGATCTTAAAAACACTCCTACTCAAAGGAATCAAAGATGAATTTTTAGAACTCTTAAATCTGATAGAAAAAGGCGATGTTTTTCAGTTATCATATGATGATGTTTTTGAATTATGCATAAGGTATTCAAGAGGAATCCCCAAGGCTGGTAAGAATTCTAGAGAAGCTTCTTATTTCTTTTCCAAATCTACTACAAGAAGAGGAGACATAAGAGCTGAAATCAATGTTTTATTTGAAAATTTTAAATATGATTTTATTAGCTCTCTAAATTCACAATTGGATGTTTTATAGGTTCAGAAAAATCAAGAAATTGAAGAAGTGTTTTTCCCTCATTGCCAAAAGGAGCATCCCATAGATACTCACTCTTCCTTATCTAGGATGGAAGTAGCATATCAAAAAGATGGGGAAGCTGCAACAATGTCAAAACCATGGAAATCGTGGCCTACATGTATGGTTCAAAACACTTCCCCTCCATTTTCTTACTTGTATAATCCATTATGGAATACTCATGTGTTAGGGCAGCAATGTCAATCTCGATATAACCCCCACCAATCTTGTCTACAAGTTTGGCATGGTTCATCTTATGATTGCATGACTACTCTCCCTCATCTTGTAGCACAAACACATCCTCCATATTCTCCACCAGCTCTTCCACAACATCTTTCTTGCCTATCAAAATCATCCACTCAACCCAATCAACTACATCATCAAAATGCTCCATTCCCTACAGAATTTCTTGCTCAACTCATTCCACACCCTCACCATAATAAACCAGTACAACATGCTTACAGTGTTGAACTGAAAAATTTACCCATCCTTCCCACCCATTCTATCTCACATGCACCATTGGAGAAAACTTATATTGAGATTCAGAATGTATCAAATCCAAAAATTGTAGAGGTTATGAAAGAAAATGAGGTTTCTTCTAGCCTACATCAACAAGCCATTTTAAACACTCAAGAACTTCATGATATGACAGCTATGGGAAATCAAGAAAGTAAGGGATACATTGAAGATTGGTTTCACTCCATTTGTTTGCAGCATCACTCCATACTTCAACAATTTTTGGCACCATCTTTTCAAGGGAAGTTGGCTTCTCATACCCTAATATTTATTAACATGCATTTTTCAAATTTGGATATGTACATACTGGAGGCTTTATTTTGAAAATGGCTCCACTAGAAGTACTCTTATATGTAAGCATATTCAATTTTCAAAGAAGAGTAGGTTAGTGTAGAAAATAAATAAATAAGGACATAAATAAATACATTTTTATTATTATGTAAAAATAATTGTTTTTGTTGCAACACGTTGTGGAAATCAACATCGGTGATAAATATTTTAATTTATTTGTGTATGTAGATGTATTATATTGAAAATAACAGTTCTACAAAAACTCATTCATTTTTATCACCAATATGGAAAAATTGCTTGAACATCATATTTGTTTTGGCTTGCGGGCTTGATGAAATTTCTGAAAACAGAGTCCGGATAGTCATGTTTTGAGGGACCAAAAATGAATATTTTAAAAACCTGTTTCTATCCTAAGTATCCCTTGATGTCTACTTTCCAACTCAATTTGAATCACTCCATTTGGATTTGAAACGAAAATGTTATAACCAAAACATTGACAGGGCGTCTAGTAGGCAACTCAGGAACAGAGTTGAGACAGTGAGATTTTGGAGGCCTAAATGACTATATTTTTAAAACCTGTTTCTGTGGTATATTCCTCTATGAATCTAGTTTACAAGACAATTTCAATCACTCGATTTCGATATTGTATGAGAAAGATATGACCCAAATACTAAATGTCTATCCTAAATCAGCACTCTTAAAACTCTGTTTTTCCCGCTGTTCATTAAAGTATTTGACCCATCAATTCTTCTTGTCTTCAAAACCTGTTTCTATTGGAGATAAATAAATAAATCTACTTTCATTTCCAACTTGAATCAGCTTAATCCGTCATCAAACGAAAAAGGTATGCTTAAGATATCCATTGTTGTTCTAAGATGGGTAATCGAAAATGACTCCGTTATGCAGGTTGTTCTAAGTAAAATTGACATATCATATCATTGAATTTTTAAAAAAACCTATTTCTATTGGTAATATATCTTTGAAGTAGCTCTCATTTGGCTTTTGAATCACTCAAATTGGACGAAAAACAAAGAAGTTATGATTAAAACACTGCAGGTTAGCATGATTGGCCACTGCTCTCCCGCAGGTAATAAATTAATTTTGTTCGTGGATTTGTTTTACAGAGTAACTACTTGTTAGTTTTTTTTGCATAGTTCTTGGATTAGGGGAGCCCGATCACCTCTCTTTCTCCATGATTTAATGTTTTATTGCAAGTAGACGCTCGTTTTTTTGCAGGTCTTAAATAATAAAGAAGGTCAATTTATGGACAAGCGATTCTGGAAAGAAATTTTAATGAAACAAGAGCATTTCATCCAATTCATTACCTAACAGATTCATAACAGAAAAAAATGAAGAATTGATTTCCATTCGAAGATTCATGTCACTGCTGCCAAAACATTTTTCCAAGAGATCATTTCTTTTTCCATTGACAGATTGATATTCCCTTAGGAAATAACATCATAACTGTTGTAACTTAATTTATTTATATCCTGTTTTTAAATAAAGTGTTGTTTCTTTTCTGATTTCTCTTATGTTTTTGTGTTTCAGGTTGTTGCTTCCTTCAAATTGTAGTTTCCGCTCCATTGGCGATTGAACAATGAGGACCCCACCATTCAAGTTTCAGTTGCAGAAGGCAATTCTTCTACAGCACCAATTCTGTAAAAAGTTATTTTTTCTTTAGATCTATACATACAATCATTTTTTCTCTGTTTTTTCTATTGTTCTTCTTTCTGTATCATCACTCTTCTATTGTTTAGAGCAGGAGGGATGATTGTTTTTTTTCTCTCTCTGTGTTTTCTCTTGTTGTTCCATATAGGGAACAACACTTTTGAGAGTTTTTGCTATTCCCTCTTGGAAACAACACTTTTTTGAGTTTTTGTTGTTCCCTCTCTCGAACAGCACTTTTTGCATTTTTGTTGTTCCCTTTTGGGAACAGCGCTTTTCTGCGTTTTTGCTGTTCCCTTTTGGGAACAGCACTTTTTGCATTTTTGTTGTTCCCTTTTGGGAACAGCTCTTTTCTGCGTTTTTGCTGTTCCCTTTTGAGAACAACACTTTTTGCATTTTTGTTGTTCCCTGTGGGGAACAGCGCTTTTTGCATTTTTGTTGTTCCATTTTGAGAACAACACTTTTCTATGTTTTCGTTGTTCCATTTGAGAACAACACTTTTCTACGTTTTTTTTGTTCCCTTTTGGGAACATCATTTTTCGCGTTTTTGCTGTTCCCTTTTGGGAACAACACTTTTTGCATTTTTGTTGTTCCCTTTTGGGAACAGCACTTTTCTGTGTTTTTACTGTTCTCTTTTGGGAACAACATTTTTTTCATTTTTGTTGTTCCCTTTTGGGAACAACACTTTTTGCATTTTTTTTGTTCCCTCGGGAACAACACTTTTCTGCGTTTTTGTTGTTCCCTTTTGGGAACAGCACTTTTCTGCGTTTTTGTTGTTCCCTTTTGCAAATAGCATTGTTCTGCATTTTTGCTATTCCCTTTTGGGAACAACACTTTTGTGTGTTTACTGTTCCAACTTTGGAACAACACTTTTTGTTGTTTATAGTTCAAACTTTTGAACAACACCTTTTTCTCTTAGCGTGTCTTGCTGTTCCCACTTTTGAACAGCTGTTGTTCCATCTTTGAAAAAACATTTTTGCTTCTTAAGTTTTGTGTTTTGTGAATAGCACTTCCTTCTTCTTGTGGGAATATTCCTAGCTCATCTCAGCCCCATTTTTCTAATTCCCTTTCATGACATGAAGTACAATACTTCTATGAGGACAAGAATTATGGATTCTATTGAAGCAGGTGAATATCATTAACATCATGATCTTTAACAGGACAGCTTCTGGATGAGAGATTATTTTTAAGAAAAGGGACAGTTATTTATATACTACTTTACTGCATCGTTTTCTGCTGTACATGATATTGATTGATCATCTTAATACCATGTTGGTTCCACCCTTCCTAGTTATAATCTTCTCTATCTGTAATAAATGAGATTATGGGTATATTTTTTTCTATTGACATGTTCAACTTCTTCCACCATCCCTACTCTTAAGGAGTACTGAGCCTCCCTCTTTTTATCATAAAACTGTGTAATCACAGCAAAATTTCGTTTGCAGATGGAATATAGGGGGTCTCATTACGAGCCAGCCTACCATGTTCATAAGGCTATAACGAAGTGACATTCCCATTATGGCCACCACACCAGGGTTATGATCTATTGGATAGCCAAAATATCCTTGGAACAGCAGGTCTCATCATGAGTCGGCCTGATCACTTTTGCTACATCCCAGTGAATGGCAGTGTGGTTATCTAGTTACCACACTAACACACTGATCTCTTTGTAGAACAGCACTGGAACTCTCCATTTATAAATTGAGGATCCTGGCTTATACGGGTTAAAAAGCAACCCTGCCGAGGCTATGGACCCCTGCTGGCAGCAGAGGCTCTGCTTATGGTATTAAAGTTATATCTTATCATTAATTATTACTATAATACCCTTTTCTTATTCTTTTTTTTTATCGGAGAAGTTATTTCCTTAATTTTTCCCTGTTTTGAACCTTTACGCATGAGAAATTGTTTTCCGATCAATCGCATCATTTTCGGCTAGAATACTGTCAGAAAAGAATCTTTTTGGCATATTGTTGTCCTTTTCTTTTTCACATAACTTATCATCAATCCAAAACATCCTATCTCTTATTCATAATTATATTTACACACTCCGCTCTCATTATAACCATACCTCTTGGTGTCCTATCATTGATATGTGTACTCTGCTTCATTTACTGTCGTATTGATCATTCCCTTGCCTTGCCGTCAACACAACACCTTTCATATGCTTTATGGTCATGGAATCCCTTTTCCAATTGGAGGGGGGAATGTATGCATTATGGGATAACATGCGATATAATTATTGAACTCTACCATAACTTGATGTTTTGACAAAATACTAGTACTGCATTTATACAAAAAAAATTCTGATTAAAATTTTTGCATGCATCTTATTTGTTGCTATTCAAAACTAAAACTATGGATTCAAGAAATTTGCATGCAAAATAGTGACTTGTTACAGGAGAACAACAAGTATGGGGGGAATTCTATTCGCAGCAAGGCCACACTATTGCCCCTAACAACAGTGGCTCGTGCAACTCGCGAACGTGCACAATTTTTCAGACATGACGTGCTTGCATGGCTTCCACATTTTGCATCACTTTCAGTATCCGCTCAGCCTACATCAGCTTCAACAAATTCCAGTCCATACATTTCATTCCAAATTTTTTTTCGGAGGTAAAACTTGAGGTAAAATAGCATACTTTTTTATTTATTATGAATTTAGGAGAATTTCATGCAACATCCATTGAGCATTATTTATCATCATTCAGTCCACATCTTTACCACTTCCCATTCTTTAAAGACAAAATCTTTCAGTTTGGGGGAAGTGTTCCTTTCATTTATTTATTTATTATGACCATCTTATTCATTCTCAACACCTCCCTTCTTCCATGTTGTTTTACACCAAACATAGATTTCAATAGATTGTAGCAACCACCTCTATTCGTTTTCTAGCATTGCATGAGGACATGCTAATTCTTCAGTTTGGAGGAGGCATTGCTACACATGATGGATGTTTTCTACTTTCTTTCTCATTTAAGGCATACAATTTCATTTTTATCCAGTGCAGAAATTGATTTTCATATATCTTTAAAACTATGAACTGAATTCTTGTGATTTCTGGATAACAAAGAGGTATCATTAAAATACACAAACCTAGATAATTTCATGCTAAATTAGTTCATAAAATTTCAAAAATCATGCACTATCACCTACAGCCATTTTGTTTATATCTCATGATCTATGCATCAAAACGATCTGATTTTTGGATCATAGAAGCATTAATATAGTAGAAATCTAGTTTTTGAGAAAATGGTTAATGAAGTTTGCTGTTACTTATATCATATTTTGCTGCAACTTCATATACATATAGTTGAACGTCAAATGTAAAAATTGTTACGCCTTCATCAAGATTGCTAAAATTGAATATTCATTATTTGAGGAAGAATTCATTTGTTCCATCCATTTCATGAGTTGGGATGAACAATTTTTGTATTATTGCTTGGTTAATAAAGAGGCTTTGGGTTTCATGAGGACATGCAATATATTCAGTTTGGGGGTATGTTGGGCCGCTAGTTTGTCATTATTATTATCACTTTTTAACACCTATTTCATCCATTTCTACCATTCTTTATCACATCATTTATCATGGTTTATCATATAATTCCATTTTATAATTATTTATGCTCTTATGGATAAATATTATTTCTTCTCCTTTATTTTTAATAAATTGATGATTATTATGCATGATTTTACCAATGATGGTTTATTAATAGATTTTTTGTAACATCACTCACCATTTTAGCCTCCAATATATTTTCCAGATTGCAGATTTGATCTCCAGCACATCATTAAATATTCCAACTCAGAAATTCGCTGGAATAAGAAGCAACAGTTTTGCATTGGACATTTTGGGCAAATGGAGAAGAATTTGGAAAATCTGAAACATGGGTTTTGTCTAGAATGAACCGAATTAAATTTACAATGAACAGTTTTCCCAAATTCGGTTCGTATTAAGAGAAACGGAAGGTTCTCTGAAGATGATTTTATCAGATTCACTGTTTCAGCCATTTTCCAAATTATCTCAGTTGCAATACCAAATTCGACCTGTTCCTGTTGAATGTTGATGGAAAGATATTTCAGATATGATCTTGCTGTTCAATTTGTTGTGAAAAATCCAATTTTGTTATGGGAATCATTTTGTAATCATCTCTGTTGTAACTTCTCTATGCTCTCTGTGTATTTAAATGAAAAATAGAGATCAAAGAATGAGATTATTATGGGATTATTAGATTAGAGATAGATAGGATAGGATAGGAGGAGAGGGGATAATGGAGAGATTTAGCTTTTCACAGGGGACGTCAATTGTAATTTCAATAAACAGAATGTTATTATGAAGGAGATCATATTGTAATGACAGGGGAATTTGATGATTAACATATAACTTGCATTGGTGTTCATCTGGATATTCTGAAGTAGCTCGACAGTATTCGCTGGTGGCTATGGCCCAGTCTCTGGTGGATATTACTGCTATTCCTTGTTTGATACATTTCCATTTCCCGTAAGTTCATTTTATTTTATATCTTTTCATTTCCTGCGAGTTTATTCTATTTGATATCCTCTGATTTCCCGTGAGTTTACATTGTAGTTAGTTTACTTTCCTTTATTCTGATCTCATGTACTTCGCAACTTTGTCATTTGATTTCATTTATGCTCACTGCAGATTGAATTAATTATCAGTTAATACATTGATTCCCATTGATTACGATAAGAGTATGATTAGGATAGATCCAGCTGAAAGAGCTCAGTTATTACTACTGTGCTCTCGGTTGGTGTTATTATCAATTGAATTGCTTGCTTAAGATTGGATTATGGTTTTGCTTGAGATTAAGTCTTGAAGCTTAGATGTATTATTTCCTTTAAAAGTTGCAGCTTGAGATTTATGATTGCATTCGTTTACTCTTGTATTGAATTTAATAGATTATCTTAAATCATTACTCTCTAGGTTTATAGCTTGCACATATTGTGTACACTCTTCAAACAAAAAGACTTACCTAGGTTGATAATTAATGTGAGGCAATTAGGAGTTTTAAAAGACACCTTTTAGCACCCAATAGTGTAAGAGAGACATGTCAGGATACTTTGTATACAATTTAATGATGTCCATGAAAAGATGTTTTGAAGAATAACTATCAGAGAATTATTATTTAGGTTTGAAAACTATTTTATAATCATGATGTCATATTTTTCTGACGACAGTAGTTGCCAGAAAATATTGTGACTTATGTGAAAGTTGGATTATTTTTAGCATTATGGTAGGAAATGAACTAATTTTCCATGAAAAACTAGGGATTGTCAACATGGGATAATCTATTGCAAGGAACAACGAAGCCACAACGACACAGTGTTTGAAGATTTTTGGGTAAATGATATCATGATTAATTTAATAGCTTCTATCTAGTTATGTTTTATTTATGATGATATTTCCTTATAATATTTTATGAAAATGGTCAAGGGATGGACTCCTTTACAACCATTGAGTGAGGGGTGAACACCCTCATGAGACATTTAATAAACTTAAACATTTTCTTGTTTTTCCCTATGGGGTTTCTAGGATATATCAGTGTCTAATGATGTGTTTTCATATTGTTCCATTCTAATGATGTTACTTCCTTACATGATGTTGACGCTTACATTACCAAATGGGTGATTAACTAGCCTAATTAATGAACGATGAAAATGATGTAAGGTTACAGCATGGAGCTTTATGTTAATATACTACAAAAATTGTTGTTGTATTATGTAACTTACTATTTGATTCCTAAAGTTACTTTATTTAACAATGATGATTTTATCGAATAACTAGTTAAGGGAAATGAATAAGTGATTTGGAATTTTCAATGCTAGTAAATTATGTTAAAATTGTCTAATCCTATGTATTTTACATGAGGTTATCGAGGGATGTTACATTGAAAAAAGTAACCAAGATTTTTAAAATTTTCTACTAGATTTTCTCAAAATCTTGCTGAAATTCCTATTGTTTTGCAGGGGAAATTGTGGTCTCTTTAGACTATGCAGAAAATTAAGAAGGTGAAGAAGCACTATGATTGACGGCTGAAGAGAAAACAAGGAGACTAATCACTATGAAGGTCTAGTCAATGGTCCCACTTATTCTTCTTCTCTATTAATGAAAATACATATAATTAAAGATGATATGAAAATTGGATGCACTGTAGGTGGAAAAATCATGAATTTTTTATACGTGTAATTATGGTGAAGCTTCACCCGTGGAAAGTGAAGATAACATGGGTCAAGGTTGTAGTGGTTGGGTGATGCTAACCATGGATTAATTGAAAATGAATCAAAGTATTCCATTAATATGTTAGCCAGGAGGAGTACATGATGATTGTGATCGAATTTAGTGGATTTTATAAATATCAATGGAATTGGAAACATACCTTAGAATTCATTTCCACTTTATTTGTTGTGATTAAATTTCAATAAAAGATAAATTCATATCTATTATAAGCATGTGAATAAAAACTTAATTAATTTTAAAAAAATTGTGAAAACGAATAAAAATGATAAAAGATAAATAATTTTCTATACTCATTTTCTATGTATTACATTAAACAATAACATTAAAATATGAGATATAAGAAGTAAAATAATAAAATAAAAATTAATTATTTACTCACTTACTACATTTCAACATAGAATATGACTAAAAAAATAGATAAATAAAAACGATAAAAATAGTTAGTTATCTATTCACTTTTCATTACATTTTAATATTCAACATGAAAATATGGGGAAGAAAATGAATAACATAATAAAAAAATAATTGATTAGATGCAAAATGTGTGCAAATGAATAGAAATAATTAATTAATTATTTTCACTTTCTAATAAATTTCTACATAGGAATATGAGTGGAACAAAAAATGAAAATTCGGTGTATGTTGATGAATAAAATGATAAAACAATTGGTTATTTGTACTCACTTTCTATTAAATTTCTAAATGAGATTATGAGTAGAAAAATGATTTTTTTAAAAATGATAAAAAAATAGTTGGTTATTGATATTCACTTTTCGTTACATTTCAAACATTTGGTTATTGATATTCACTCTCTGTTACATTTCAAACATAGGAATATACATGGAAATTTATATATGCATGTTCATTTTTCCAATATAGGGCAGTCATAGCCATGAACTGTAACAACCCCAGGTTAAAAACTCCATGCAATAAAGTTAATAAAGGCACAAATAATAACCATCATCATCGAACACATATTCAAAGCTTAATGTTGGGAAAAACATCATAGTGTGGTTGTTCAGTTGGTTTATTAAGGCCAAGGAAATTGACAAATTCAAAAGAAAATGCTTTGGAAAGGATAAAGTGGCATTCATTGGCATTTACTTTTGAAACTAATGGAAATTGGGAGAAAATTAAGGTGAAAGGTTACAAGTTTTAGGCGAGGAGGAAAATGAAAGAAAATAATGGAAAATTGAAGAAAATAGAGGCCTTATTAATAAAAAAGCTTTTGAGGATCACTTGGTACCTTTTTTCAGTTCAGTTTTGGAGATATCTCTCTCCATTCTCTCTCTCTGTATCACTCGTGGACACTTATAACATTCTTGGATCACTCTAGCACTGGATCAACAAAAGATAAATAAGGACAAAGAAGGAAAAATGGGAGCAAGTATAAGGCAAGGAAGAGAAGGATCAAGTAGCTACAACGGGTTACTTGCAAGTATCAATTTGCATGTGTGATTTCCTTGCTAGATTTGGAATGCATGGTACATGCAAGTGTTTTATTGGTACTGTTGTTGTCATTGGAATGAGTTTTTCCCAGGTGTGACAGTTTTTTTTCATCCTTTCCTTTCCATTTCCGGATAGCCATGGTGTGACGGGGTTCTCTTGTTTTGGTTGTGTTGGATTTCTAGATGGAGTCAAAATTGAGTGAGGTGGAATCTGAAAGAAAGAACACTTGGCCTATGAATCCCTAAACTAGACTGGAATGTAGTAAAGACATATTTTTTGTACCTTGGTGGGCCTAGGAATCCTTGGCCCGTGAATGGAGAGATATATAGTAAATCCTAGAGGTGTATGCCCTTGATCAAGACTAGCAATCCTAAAGTAATGTATGGAGGGATATACGGTAAATACTAGAGGGTGGAGTCTTGATTAGGCTTAAGAATCCTTGATTGGTGAATGGTGGGACTTACGGTAAATCTTAGAGACTAGGAAGCAAGAAAATTCCTCACGGTGTAAGTTGATAAATCCGATGGCATCCATGCTTGTTTAGGGCCTAGTTATCTGGTTGATATTGTAGTAAATTGTGGTTACATTTATGAGTATTTAGGTGGTTTGGCCTCTGGAAGCCCTGGTTTTTTCTTTTTTTGTGTCCCATGTTCATGCTTGGAATATGGCATGGGGGTGATTGGCTAAAAGAAATATTTGGTTCGAGCAATATATGGTCAGGTGGTTCGTGGAAGTCTCAAACCTAGTTGGCCCATTCATTCATTAATAAGAGCCATTTTTCCTTGGTATTTTATGTGTGAATGTATTGGTTCATATGTGGATGTTATGGATGTTATATCCTTAATATTTATGTTGTTCATATGTTGGTTATGAGTATGTTTTATGACATACTTGATGTATGGATCTTATCATGTTTTGATTAGAAAATGAAGTTACAATGAATATATGAACTAATAGATGATAATTCATCTATTTTGATAAGGCACCAATGCTTCTTAACGAATCTGAGACAAGTATGAGAACCCTATGCTCAAATCTGATTTTATGACATGTAGATTACATATTTGTGACATGTTTGACAAAATACTTATCATTGCGAGTAGGGGTAAGAGCAAGTAATTGCATGAATATTTACATTAGTTCCTTTTTTTCCATTTTATTTATCACTTCTAGGATTTTCATGAAGTTTTGGGAAGTGGCCTGAGTCCCGGCCCTGAAAAGGAGGCACATAAGATGGGATCAATGACACAGAAATAGCTAAAAAAAGTCCACAGTCGTTGGCATGCCTTGCTATGGGAGTGGCTGAAAGGACTTAGTTGCTTGCAGGTATAATCATGGGAGTAATTAAGGATCCATATCAGTCAAATGCTGGGTACTCTTAAGGGTTGATCACCTGGAAGGGTTGGTTGGCTCTTGAAGTTTCTGTATCATGTGTGGAAGGTCGTTTTCGTTGTGTTATGTCAGTTCCACTTCCTTAAGGTGACCTAGAAGGTTAAATCACATCATAGTAGCATCTCATCATATGTTTACCCTAGTGTACCAATTATTTTGGGTAAAGGTGGGAGGAGGGTGTTACAGTGTGTTATCAAACCATGGTTCACCCCTTGGATTGAATGGGAAGTGTGTTAGTCATGCATATATGTCAATTGCATATGTGCTCTTTTCTTATGATCTATATCTTTTTTATGCATGCATGGTTTTGTTCATGGTCACAGTGGTGTCACCATGTGAAACTTGATTGTGTCATTGTTGGATGTGGTCGTCATGAGTGTATGTCGTTTATGCATTGGTTATGCATGTAAGTGTTGATATGTTTTTATGTATACATTGGAATGATGATATTTTTCGTGCATGAGGTCATTTTATGTGGTTGGTATAGTCATGCATCGATAAGTTGATAATGGTTGACATGATGTTCATATGTTGTTATGATTATAATTATATATGTATCATGCTAATCTAGTTGATTTTACAGATGAGAGATCCTCCCCTAAACTTTATTGAGGTATGTTTATTACGTTATTTTTTGGCTTAGTTGACATTGTATACTTATAGGAAAGAGATCAAACATCACTATCAAGATGGTATACTACAGTTCATGAGATTCTCCTTATGTATCAGATGAGTAACATGGTGTTGGACATTCCTCGGACATAGCAGACACCTTAAGAAGCTTGAAGGCAGAAATAAGAATTTGAAAAATAGATAATGATAGGATCATGTAGACACATGAGAAACAAGGAGAAGTCAATAAAACAATCCTTTAAAATTTCTCAGAATTTCAAACACAGGGACCGCTTCAAATCAGAAATGGGTAGGAGGATAGAGAAAAGGGGCATATGGCAGTAGCTTGCATGGTGGTTACAAGTCAGATAGAGATGACACAGTTAGAGATGGAAGGCTTCTGGATACTCTGTACCGTACAGGAGAGGTGATGGACACATGTTCTATTCCAGTTGTGTTTCTGATAGACACTATTATCGTCATCGTTATCATCCTTACAGGAGGAGTGACAAGGGATATTTACCTGATGAGTTCAAGAAATCTAAGGCCCCTATCTTTGATGAGGATTTGAAAAAGTAAGAATATGAAAACACATGGTTAGTTGGGATGAAGAAATTTGTTTAAGTTTCAAGAGTACACAGAGAATATGAAGGCCATAACATCTATTCAGCCTCTAAGGGAAAGTTGTTATCTGGTGGGAAGATGTTAAGTGGGTTAGAGACATCACGAAAAAAGATTTGAGTTGGCATGAATGCAAGATAATTTTTAGGAATAAGTACTTGTCAGAGAGTTACTATGATAGTAAAGCCAAGGAATTATATGATTCTAAGATGGGATCAATGACAAATGAAGAGCATACGACCAACTTCTTGGATTTATTGAGGCATGTAATATTGTATCTTAAGGATGAAAAAGATAAAGTTCAGAAATTTGTCAGTGGATTGCCATTAACATTTATAGATCATATTTAGTATGATGAGACTCGGTCACTTGAGGAGGTCATTGGGAAATGAAAACATTGTTATGAGCAGTCAAAGCACAAGAAAAAATATCAACAAGGATGGAAAGGGAAAGACAAAGATTAAGGTAAATGGAAATCGGAAATAAAAAGTCCTCATAATGTAGAAGAGAAAGGAAATGTTGCACCTAACAAGAATTTCAACGTAGTTAGGTAAAGACATGGGTCACAACAACATAATAGAGGTGATGGTACAAGATAGTTCTAGTGTTGGACATGTCGTAAGGAGCATTTAAGAGGGATTTCTCATAGAATCAGGGTGGTATGCCTCATATCCATAGTGCACGAGAGGCACAACTATTGGGGATGTTGGGTAGAGCATTCCTCGTATATATGCAACATTGGATGATAGGTAGGCAGATTACTAGAAATCTATCCTTGAGATGGATTGTAAGCTTTGTGATAAATTTGTATGTGTTTTGATTGACCCTGGATCTAATTATACTTATGCTAACCCTAAAGTGGTGGATAAGTATGGTTTGAATAAATTAGTGCACGCAGAATATTGGTTAGTGAAGTTGGCTACAATTACAAAGAAGAGAGTTCATCATTGGTTAAGAGCTTGTGCATTTCAGTTGAATAGTATTCCTATCTTAGCACATTTGAATGTACTTCTAGTGGGATCGTATAGTATGCTTTTGGGTATGGGCTGGTTGTATATTCACAAGACTAAAGTAGACTATTATGAAAAAGACATTAAGTGTTTGTATAACAATGGGGAGAAAAAAGTCTTGCAGGGTAAGAAGAAATAAACCTCAGTCAAAATTTTGACATCTATGCACGCAAAGCGTCGTTGCAGAAAAGGGGGTGTGTTATTTGTAGTGCATATTTCTAGTGATAAAGGTAAGGAGGATGAGGATGCAGAGGTATTGAGCAGGCACCCAATCTTACAGTAGTTTCAGGATGTGTTTATAGAAGCTATTTCAGAGTTTCCACCTCATAGAGAAGTGGACTTCTCCATTGAGTTGGTACAAGGGGAAACACTAGCATCAAAGGCACTATACAATATGAACATGCCCAAGTTAGTATAATTGAAGTTGAAGTTGAAGGAAATGCTTGAAAAGGGATACATTAGGCCAATTGTATCACCTTTGGGTTCACCAATATTGTTTGTGAAGAAGAAGGATGTTACTCTCAAGTTTTGAATTTATTATAGGCAGTTAAACAAGGTGACTATTAAGAACATGTATTCTTTGTTGAGGATTGATGACTTGATTGATCAGTTGAAGGGAGAAATAGTGTTCTCAAATATTGATTTAAAATCAGGATATCATCAGGTACGTATCAAGGAATAGGAAATTTACAAGATAATTTTCTGGACCAGGTATGGTAATTATGAGTTTGATGTAGTTCCATTTGGTTTGAATAATGCTCTGTCTACCTTTATGTGCTTGTTGAATAGTGTATTGTGTCCTTATCTAGACAAGTTTGTTATTATATTCATTGATGAGTTCTTTATATATTCTAAGAATGAGGAAGAAAATGTTGAACACTTGCCAACAATATTGATATTGTTGAGAGAGCATCAGCTGTATGCTAAGCTTAGTAAATGAAATTTATTTTAGAAAAAGTACATTACTTGGGACATGTTTCTAAGGAAAGCATAACAATGGATCCATAAAAGATAAGGGATATCATGGAGTGGGAAGCTCCTAGAAATGTGAATGAGGTAAGATAATTCATGGGGCTAGCAAGTTATTATAGGAGTTTCATCAGGAACTTCTGGCATATTCCTTTTCCTATTATGTCACTGCAAAGGAAAGGTAATAAATTTCAAAGGACAGAGGAATGTGCAGTGAGTTTTGAACAGTTGAAGTAGTTGTTGAAAAATTATCTAGTTCTAAATATTTTATATTCAGACAAAGATTTTGTGATGTGTACAGATGTTTGTGAGAGAGTACTTGGTGGAGTCCTTATGCCAGAAGTACATGTAGTATGGTACGAATTAAGGAAACTGAATGAGCATGAGCATAATTATTTGACACATGATCTTTAGTTGGCTACGATCATCCATGAATTGAAGATGTGGAGGCACTATATTCTTGTCATGAGGTTTATTGATGGGTGATCATAGTGGATTGTGATACTTGTGTGATCAACTTAATTTTAATGCCAAGCACACTATATGGCTGGCCACAATTAGTGAGTTCAACTTTGAGATCAATTACATTAAGGGAAAAGACAACATGGTCACAGATGCTTTTAGCGGGAGGATATAGTTGAATCATAAAATAGCTATGAGTTCATATGGGACAAATCTACATGATCAGATCTTACAGGCATGACAAAAAAATGTTAGGTACATAGAGCTTATGCACAAATTACAACAGGGTACTAATGAGAATGATGTGGACTATCATCTTACAAAAAATGGTTCGATTAGATTTAGGGATAGGATCTATGTTCCAAATAGAAGTGAGCTCAAGAATCTTATCTTGAAGGAATTTCATGATAAGCCATATTCAGGTCACCCGGGATATCAAAAGACGTTGAAAATAGTGAAGGATTTTTATTATTTTAAATAAAAAATCCACATAGGTGAGTATTTTTTGTAGAAGAGTGGAAAGACCTGTGAAATTTTTTCTTATTATTGGTTGAATCTGAAGAGGGAAGTGGCAGAGTTTTTGCCTATATTTTTTTTACTATCAGCAGGTGAAAGTAGAATGTAAGCATCCAAGTGGATTACTAGAGTTGATTCTAATTCAAGGGTGGAATTGGGAGGTCATTTTCAAGGATTTCATCAACGATTTTCTAAGGACATCTAGAAAACATGATTTCATCATTGTTGTGGTGGATAGGCTGACTAAGATAGCACACTTCATTCCAGTGAAGTCTACTTACTCATCTGACGATGCAGTAGTGGTATTCGTCATATATGTAGTGAGGTCGCATGGTGTTCCAAGGAAGATTGTGTCAGACAGGGATGCTAAGTTCACTCCTAAGTTTTGGAAGGAGTTGTTTGTAGGTTTGGGTACAAATTTGGCCTTTCACACAACTTATCATCTGCCAAAATATGGAAAGATAGAGAGGGTAAATAGGATATTGGAGGACATGTGGAAGATGTATGTGATGCATCAACAGAGGAGATGGGGGAGTACCTTCCATTGGTTGAGTTTTCTTACAATAATCGGTACCAGGAGTCATTAAGGATGATTCTATTGGAGGCACTCTATGGGTAGAGTTGTAATACTCCCATCAGATTATGTGATCCAGTGAACATGGTGTTGATAGGACTGCAAATGTTGGAAAATATGGAACATGAAATGTAGGTAATAAAGAATAATTTAAAGGCAGCACATGAAAAACATAAAATTTATGCAGATCATAACATGCCTTTTAAGTATTTCCAAGTTAGAGAACAAGTTTACTTGTGTATCAATCCCAGGAAGAGCTCTTTGAGGATTGGATCATGTGCCAAACTGGCACCTTGGTTTTTTGGACCTTTCAAGATTCTTAAAAGGATTTAAATAGTAGCATATTGACTTGTAATTCCTCTGAAAGTGAAATTCCTTGATGTTTTCCATGTCTCATTTATTAAGAAGTATTTCAAATATGTTGATCATATGATTAATTGTTCTATATTGCAGGTCGATCCATAAGGATAATTCTAGTTAGAACCGTAGTCAAGCAAGTTAAAGTGTAGTGGAATCACTTTCGGCCCGATCAAGCTACATGGGAGATGGCGTATCAAATGTGGGATATTTATCCTTTTGTATTTGCTAGTTGAGTGAATGTTTTGGTATATGTTTTGGTGATATTTTATGGTAGATGTACATATACCATAAAAGTGGAAGCACTTTGGGCCCATTCAAGCTACATGGGAGATGGCATATCAAATGTGAGCTATTTATCCTTCTGTATTTTCTAGTTGAGTGAATGTTTTGGTATAAGTTTTGATGATATTTTATGGTATATGTACATATGTATATAAATTTAAATAATGCCATGAGTTGTGTTATAAATCTCCAATATGCAGTAAGGGTGTCATGTAATTATAGTTATCATGTTGCCATTTTTTCATGTTGGGTTGCTTCTTAGTCAATTGATCATTGTAAATATTGCAACAAGCTAAGTTATAAAGCTCCACGGGAAATATGTTTTTCTTTCAGCAGTCTTGTTCGTTATAGGTGTCATTGAATACCGAGGATGGTGTTCTCCTAAGGGGGATGGGTCTGTAACAACCCCAAGTTAAAATATTCATGTAATAAAGTTAAGTAAAAAATAATAAAGATGGTCATGGGACACTTATTCCAATTTTAATTTTGGGAAAAACATCCTAGTGTGGGTGTTCATTTGGTTTATTATGGCTAAGGAAATTGGTAAAGGAAAATGAAAAGGATTTGGAAAGGAAAAAGTGGCATTAATTGACATTTATATATGAAAATATTGGAAATTAGGAGACAAGTAAGGTGAATGGTTGCAGGTTGCATGTGAGGAGGAAAATGGAAGAGAATAATGGAAAATAGAAGAAAATAGAGGCCTCATTAATAAAAAGGCTTCTGAGGATCAATTGGTACCTTTTGTCAGTTCAAATTTTTAGATATATCTCTCTTTTCGCTTTCTCTCACACACTCTTGGACACTTGGAACATTCTTGAGCACTCTTTCATTGGATCAATAAATGCAAAAGAAGGACAAAGAAGGAAAAGGGAAGCAAATATTAAGAAAGAAAGAGTAGAATCAAGCAGCTACAACGGGTTTACTTGCAGCTTTTGATTTTCATTATGTAATTTAATTGCTATATTTGACATGCATGGTACATTCATGTGTGTTCTTGGTTCTCTTGTTGTCATTGGCATTGGTTTTTCCAGGTGTGACATTTTTTTTCAGCCTTGCCTTGCCATTTTTGGATAGCCATGGTGTGATGGGGTTCTCTTGTTTTGGTTGAGTTGGATTGTCAGATGGATTCAAAATTGAGTTAGGTGGTATCTCAAATAAAGAACACATGGCATAGAAATCTCTGAAACGGACTGGGATTGTTGTAAAGCTTTATTTTTTGTACCTTGGTGGGCCTATGAATCCTCAACCAATTAATGACGGGATATATGGTAAATACTATAGGTGTATGCCCTTGATCAGGTGTATGAATCCTCTATCGGTGTATGGTGTGATATACAGTAAATCCTAGAGGGTGGAGTCTCGATTAGGCCTAGGAATCCTTAACCCGTGAATGGCAGTATATAGAGTAAATCCTAGATAATATGAGGCAAGAAAATTCCTCACAATGTAGGCAGATAAATCTGGTGACATCCATGCTTATTTAGGGCATGGTAATCCAATTGGGATTACGGTAAATCCTTGTTACATTGATGAGGTTTGTGGTAGTTTGGCCTCTGGAAGCCGTGGTTAATTTTTGTTGCAAGTCCCACTTTCATGCTTGGAATATGGCACAGGGGTGATTCGATGAAAGAAATATTTGGTTTAGCTAATCTTTGGTCAGGTGGTTTGTTGAAATCCTGGACCTGTTTGGCATATTCATTAATTAATAAGAACCAATTCTCCTTGGTATTTTATGCATGAATTTACCGATTTATATGTGTATGTTATGTTTGTTATATCCTAGATATTTCTATTGTTTATATGTTGGTTATTAGTATTTTATGCCAAACTTGGTGTATGGATCTTATCATGTTTTGATTACAAAATGAAGGAAAAATGAATATATGACCTAATATATGATAATGAAACTATTTTTATAAGGCATCAATGCTTCTTAAAAAATCTCATATAAGTATCAGACCCCTATGCTCAAATATGATTTCATGATCTATAGATTACATATTTGTGACATGTTTGACGAAATTCCTGTCCTGGCTAGTAGGGGATATATTAGTAATTGCATCAATATTTGAATTAGTACCTTTTTTTACATGTCATTTATCACTTCTAGGAGTTTCATGAATTTATGGCCAGTGGTCTGAGTCCTCGCCCTAAAAAAGTGATACAAAATTTGGGGTCCCTAGCGCAAAACTAGCTGAAAGGTCCACAGTCATTGCAATTCTTTGCTACGGTGTTACACCAAAAATTTTCACAATGACATTTTACTTTCTATATGGGTTCATCATTACTCATAAAATAATCCCTTAGAAGTCTACAACATCAAGCTCCTAAAACCAAGCCTTGAAATTGAGAGAAAAGCTTATAAAAGTCATAAAAATACTTGTACCGCACTTTCTCTTTGTATTACTTGTGGTGCCGCATCTATTTTTTCTAGAACATGTGGAACCATCCACACTTTTTCTTCATTAAAGGTGCGGATTTCTGTAAAAGGTAAAGGGAAGGCGGAAGTAAAATTTGGAAGCCCAACTGGTTGAATCTGGAAGCTTCTGGAAGTAATTATCCGGTGGAAAGTTCGCTCCTTTCATGTACATTCATCCCTCCATTAAAGGAGCCTATCCCTTGTTATGTGGAACTTAATCCCTTTGAAAGAGGATTCTATCCCCTCTTATTTGGAGTTGCAACCTCTTCTCTTTTGCTATAAATTGAGGCCATAGTTCAGCCTCAAGGGGAGTTAGGCTTTGAGATTTTTTGAGGAGAATTGCTGGAGAAAATCAAACTCTCTTAATTGATCATCATATGGGAATGATTACACACTCACCTCTATGTTAGTCGAGAGAGTGGAAAGGCTTGCCAAAGTAGAGGAAACGCTTTTTCCAGACCTCGGAAGGACCTGTACGACATCAAGGCAAACACCGTTGTAAGGCTCCTTTTTTCATTAAAGATAATACAAATGGATCCTATTTTCTCAATGAGTTGTTTATTTAAATGGCTTATTTCTTGAATTCCTTGATCATCAAGATAGATTTATGGTTTATGAATTAGTCTATATTATGCAGGTGCTTTTGATTCTTTCATGTCTTTGATTGCAGATCCTGAGAAGGAGACTTAGTCAAAGCGATAGGAAAGATGACTACGATCAATGCTGGACTACAGGTAAGTCCTAAATCCTTCATTATAGATAATTATAGATAAAATATAATCTATAGAAAGTAGTTTGCATGTCTGTTTGTTTCTAGTTATCCATAGGAGACGAGGGAGATCCGTCTTGTCCGCAAGAATGCTTTATCTGCCTAACGAAATGGCGACTCCACTGGGGAATGGATCTTGAACTTAGTTTTCTTTTATTTTTGACTTGTTAAACTATTTTTCTGATTTTGATTGATTGATACTGGCTTGGGTAATTTATTCCTGTAGAATCCCTAAAAAGTGCTTTAGAGTTTTTTATTTTTCTTTAAGTTTTCTAGTCTCCGCACTTTTTCTTTAGGCATAGTGTGGTCATCTCCACTATTTTCTTGTATAAATAGTGTGGCACCACACCTGTTTACACTGAAACCTGCGGACCCTGAGAAAAATTTTTGGAAGACTTAAAATTCTCTTTTCTAGGATCAGCTTGCAAGATTCTCAGTATATACCCAGACTTGTATTTTCTGTCAAAAGCCTTGTGTGAATTTCTTTCAACAACTCTTACAATCTCATCAGTCTCTGTTAAATTAATTGGGTGTTTTGAATATTCTTTTTGAGAAATTCTTAATTTGATTTCCTTTGGTCATTACTTCGAGGTTTGTCTCAGTCTCTTAACAATTTTACATCTTTTTGGTTTGTCTCAGTCTCTTGTATCTGAGTGTTAATCGCCTTTGAGTGTTTTTATTTTTTCATCTTTGGAACTCTCACCCAATTTTCTTTACTTACAGTTGATTGGCTCTTAGATTACATTAGAATCATCTTGTGTTTGAGAATTCTCTTGCATAGATCACATTTTCATAATTAGAATTCTCATTTTCAAAATATGAATGAAAAATGTGCATAGAGTACATTTTCATAGTTTTCATGTGCATTGTGCATAGATTACAACTGCATAGTTTACATTCTGAAAAATCAATCGTAGATTTAGATCAGTTTCTTTGATTTGAATTTACATGTTTTTATGCTTGTTTTAAAAACATAAAAATAAAAAATTTGGAATTGATTAGCATTAGTTATTCTTGATGAAATTAGTGCATTAGAGACTTTGTTATATTTTCTCTTATTTAACAGTTTTTTCATTGTTGGAAGTGAATGGAAACTCTCTCCGTACTTTAGTTAGGATTCATCAAATTGAAAATATTACATTATCATATTCGATTGCATTCAGTTTTGGGTCGGGTCATAACACCATTGGTTTCATATCTGTTTACCCTTTCAGTAATAAAAGCCCAAATAACACAGCCCTTAATATAATTCATCTAGTAATTTTGACATTTTTAGGGCTCTTTCCACCAATCTAGTTCAAGATTAGTGCTTTGGAATAGGTTGTAGTTAACTTTCCAAACCAACTAAACAAATAGTAGCATCTTGCGGTAGGAAAAATTCTAATTGTTGCATGTATGCTCTGGGAAGCTCCTCCTAAAGGAGTCAAGCATGAGATCATATCCGAACCAGTGAGGTAATCAATCCTTCCTCATTGGGAGCGATAGAAGATATAAACGTATTAACAATAATAAACCTCGGATTGACCATTGTCGAGGAGCCTGGGGTCACTTGTCGGTAAACCTTAGATTATGTCAAGGAGCCTTCAAGGGGATTGAGCTTTGTTACTCTTCCTTTTCATGTGTATCAGATCATAGACTCTTCCCCCAGGTATATTTGTTCCTGTTGGTGACCTTAGTGGCCATAAAATTTAAGATTCTTTCCCAAGGTGGCGGTGGAGGGAACATCTCATTGTACCTGGAGAAGATGTCGACTAGACTCACTTGGAATCTCTGGAGGGTTCTCTTCACTCGAGATGGCATAGTGGATAAACTTGCACCAGTCTGTTTCATTAAGAAGGTTATCGGGGTAACTGTTCCAACCTCCATTTCTACATTAAAATTCTACGATGTTGGATTTCATCACCAACTAGTGTTTTTTAGTGTAGGAATCTACTATTTGTGTGTGGTTTGACTCCTAGATTTGATAGTGCGTGTTCATTTTTTTTTTTTTACTTATAGATACCATAGGTGTGAATTGTGAATTTTAATTGTTTAGATGCGAATTGTGAATTGTGAATTTTAATTGTTTAGGTGTGAATTGTGAATTGTTTATATTTTAAATTGTTAATAAAATTCATTGAAGTTGAATCTAATGGCAACTGTTCTGGAATTTACCAACCAAGGAATCCCTATTAATGAGAATCCTAGTACTTTTCCCTGCTTTGGAAATGTTGGTCCTCCTTATATGGCTACATTGTCATTACCTGGATTTACAATAGGTTTACCGATATGGTTATTTTCAACTTCGTTGGCCCCGAATACTCTAATTGTTCCACCTCAACTGGATGCTTCACCTTAACATATTTCACCATCTGAACATCACCAACCTCATGTTGACCCTTTACCTTCTTCACCCAATATGTCTTCCTCCCTTTCTTCCTCTTCGCTTGGTAAAATCCTTGACGCTAGTAACCAGGTGGCTAAAAAGAAGAAGAAAGGGAAGAAGAAGAAGAAGAATAAGAAGCAAGATAAGAAATAATTCAACCAACCAACCATGGCTGCAAGTGTTAGTAGTGTTGAGGAAACCTCTAACATGCATTGTAAACCCAAATTCCCTTGCAAGCTTTGTAAGGGTGACCACTTCCTTATCAATTTTCCTAGTATTCCAAAGGTTTTGGAAGTATGGTCCAAAAATTATCATCAACTTATTTTTGATCCATCAACGAGTGATTGTCAGGTTCCTGGGAAAAAGGGTAAAGTTAGGTTTCCTTGTAGGTTATGCAAAGGGAGTCATCAAACTCACATTTTCCCTCACATGGATGAAGCCTCAAAATCGTTGGAAAACCTTCCTGTTCCACAGCAACAACTTCCAACTAGTTACCATCAAATTTCTCCCAACCAACCATCAACTGACGAAGTGATTGATCTAATTCCAAGTACAGTCAATCCCACTCTTCCATTGGAGAGTGAAACCGATATCACTTAGGTTAATGATCCATTAGTTGATCAAGTGGTAGAATCAATTTCACATTAGATCGATCCCATTCTCCCTATAGAGAGTGAACTTCATATCGCTAAGGTTCTTCTTGTTGCATCATATTCTTCTACGCCAGGGGGAATTTCACCTGTTTCTACAGAACCCCCTCCAAGTACAGAGGTCTTTTCCTTTGATTGGAATAGACTGACAGAACCTGGTCTTCCTTCCTCCATCCCTTTCCAAATAATTGTGAAGGCTTGTGGTAAGAATATACGCCACACACATGTAGATGAAGGTGCGTCTGTTAGTATTTTATCCTCAACTACTTGGAAAAATGTGGGTTCCCCTCAGCTTGTGCCTGTCATGTAGAATCTGTCAGCTTTTAACAATACCATTAGTGAACCTTTAGGGATCCTTCCTAAGTCTCCTATTACCTTGGAAGGTAAAATTGTCTGTATTGATCTTATGGTAGTTCGAGGCCCCTTGGATTTAAATTTACTCTTTTGGCGAGACTATGTCTATGCAATGAAAGTTTTCATATCGACACTCTTTCGCATGATGTCTTTCCATCACAATGGAAAAATTGTGACTGTTGACCAATTTTCATTCCCTAGTCTTGATTCAACTACCAATAAACCATCACCCCTAAATATTCCTTATACTAAAGTGGTATCTACCCCGCCACGGGTTAATTCTGTGGCAACCAGTCCCATGTTTTCAGTTACCAATGCAAGCGAGCCTCTCATTGTTTTCTCGACTTCCTTTGACTTGGATCCGGTAATTGATATGGAAAACTCTATGGGATTATTTGAATGCGATGTTCCTATCCCTTTTGAGTCCCTTGAAATGTGTTCCTTCCAAAGAATTGTTCTTCCATCTAATGAAGACCTTTTAGAAGCCATGATCGAGGAGTGTCCCTTGACATGTCTTTCTTCCAGTTGGAAGCCATGACAAGGTCACCATGAGGATAGTTCCTTTTACTGTGTCAACCTAATTAAAAAATGAATCAGTGGGTAATGAGGATAGTTCCTTTTACTGTTTCAACCTTGTTAAAAAGTGAAACATGTAGTTGAGGATCATTCCTGTTACTGTGTCAACCTCATTAAAAAATGAATCATGTCTTAGATGAGGACAATTATTTTCCTGTGTCAACCTCATTAAGAAATGAATTAGTAGGTTATGTAGGTAGATTGTAGAGAGTATATTGATAGATTCCATGAGGATGGTTCTTTTCCTGTGTCAACCTCGTTAAAAAATGAAACAAATCCTCTCCTAGTCAATTCGATTCTTTCATCTAATCTTGTAAATGAACCTTCATTCCATCCAAATTATAATAACCATTAGCCTACTTAGTTGAATGAAATGAAGCTTGGGGGTCATTTTCTCTAGCAAGTTATGCTTGGGGGGCATTCACAATTATCTCAAACATGATTTTTTCTTTGTTTCAAGCTTGTGTAAAAATGAAACAAAATCACTCTTAAGCACAGTTTTCTCTATTTCAAGCTTGTGTTAAGATGAAACAAACCTATCTGAAGCATAGTTTTTATATGTTTCAAGATTTTGTAAAAATGAAACCTATCTTGAGTCGATTTCGGTATTATGTTAAAGACTCGTTAAACTCGTGAAAAACTTGAGATTATTTTGCTATCTTTCATTTGCATAAAACACATGAAAATACCGAGTTCTTTTCGTCTTTTCCTGCTCGTTAATTAAATTGAAAGTCGGCCATATGAGTATAATTTTTATCACTTTTTCAAACTCATTAAAACTTACGAAAAAGTGAAAACCATGAGTACATTTTTATCACTTCTTCGAACTTGTTAAAACTTACAGAAAAAATGAAACTATGAGTACATTTTATCCCTTTTTATAACTCATTAAAACTTACAAAAAAGTGAAACCTTGGAGTTCTCTTTTAAGCCCTTTTCAGACTCTCTAAAGATGAAAATATTTCTGAGTATTTGACTATTAAAACTCATTAAAGGAAATGAACAGTCATCCTTTCACTATAATTTTACCCCTTTTCCGGACTGAAATGGACTATTTACGAAAAAGGTATACGTTGACTAATCATGGTCAATAGAGTTCTCTCCTGTATTATTTTATCCTTTTTTGGGCTTGAGAGACTAAATTTACAAAAAATTACACCCAAAGAGTTTCCTTAAGTTTTTCTTCTGACTCCCCAAAATTAAAAAACATCGAGTTTCTCCTATACTGGACTCATTAAAATTTATAAGTAAAGGACCTGTCGATTACAAACAAGAACGAACCAATCCTTCTTAGGGTTCGATTTTAAACTAAGTTGGACTCATCCGAAGGATGAGCTTATATAACAAGAAAATGTTATCCTCCTCAAGCTTGTCAAAAATAAAGAGGTACCTGCCAGAAATGGTGGGGGAAAAAGAGAGAGAACAAATCCATTTGTCACACTTTGTTTAAAAAATAGTATACCACTCTTGAACATGACACTTTTTTCACACTTCTACCTGGGTTGGGAAAATCCTTTGCCTATCAGTTAATCAAACCATATTGAAAGTCTTCAGCTGGTTTCTAGGTATTAGCTTAGGTCAATTATCACCAAACCATTTGTAGTGTTGTTACGTGTTCAAGAGGATAGTTCAAATAAACCATTCATTTGAAAACATGTGTCTCCATTCGTGTTGACCATCCTTGAGTCAGTCCTTGCAAAAAATTTCTACAAAACTTGATCTAATGGTTTCGTGTCGTGGGATTTCCTACGACGAATCACTTTCTATCGACGACATCTCATCATCTAGGAAGTTTATCTACAACCCTTCAGTACCTTGGAATCTGCATTCCTTAATGGAAAGTTTCTCACCTTCGATGACAGGTTGCATCATTGACCATCGATCGAACGATTCCATGAAATGTTCGACTTCAGATCATTTACTCACATTTCATGGATTGTACTGAGTACTTTGAGAGCCATTTTCATTATTGGTGGTTTCTCTCACACTTGTTAACAATTCACATCATTGACTGGTAACCAAGTGGTTTCTACCATGTTCGACTTCGACACAATCAATCGCATGGATAGAATCGTACTAATTCAGGTAGCGGAAATCAAGACCTTGGATCTATTTTCCACCATCTAGGCTACAAGGAGTTTTATTATTCATTATGCAGTAGACTATTCATAACATATGGCTACGTCCATACTGTGTCTACATTATTAATGTGATAGTAAAATCATTTCTACATCAGAACAAGTTTTAGTTAGTGTTTGATCTGAATATGGGAATGCCTACCTCGGCGATGATATATATATATATATATATATATATATATATATATATATATATATATATATATATATATATATATATATATATAGATATATATATTTGTGTGTGTGTGTGTGTGTGTGTTTTTCATTGAATGTTTTTATAGGATTCTGACTAGGGTGTCCACAAGCTAATCCTTGAAATGATAAAGCACATCACTCTTCGAATGGTCTCAGACTTCGTACTTTAAAGGGAAATATGTTACACTAAAAATTGTCACCATGACGTTTTACTATCTGTATGGGTTCATCATTACTCATGCAATACTCCCTTAGAAGTCTACAACATCAAGTTCCTAAAACCAAGCCTTGAAATTGAGAGAAAAGCTTATAAAAGTCATAAAAATATTTGTACGACACTTTCTCTTAGTATTACCTACGGTGCCGCATCTATTTGTTCTATAACATGTGGAACCAACCTCACTCTTTCTTCATTAAAGGTGCGGATTCCTGTAAAAGGTAAAGTGAAGGTGGAAGTAAAATTTGGAAGCCCAGCTGGTTGAATCTGGAAGCTTCTGGAAGAAATTATCAGGTGGAAAGTTCGCTCCTTTCATGTACATTCATCCTTCTATTAAAGGATTCTACCCCTCGGTATGTGGAACTTAATCCCTTTGAAAGAGGATTTTATCTCCTCTTATTTGGAGCTGCAACATCTTCTCTTTTTCTATAAATTGAGGCCATAGTTCAGCCTCAAGGGAACTCAGACTCTCTTAACTGATCATCATATGGGAATTATTACACACTCATGTGTATGTTAGTCAAGAGAGTGAAAATTCTTGTCGAAGTAGAGAAAACGCTTGTTCCGGACCCCATAAGGACCTGTACGACATCAAGGCAAACACGGTTGTAACACTCTTTTTTTCATTAAAGATAATACAAGTGGATCCTGTTTTCTCAATGATTTTTTTATTTAAATGGATTATTTCTTTAATTCCTTGATCATCATGATAGATTTATCGTTTATGAATTAGTCTATATTATGCAGGTGCTTTTGATTCTTTCATGTCTTTGATTGCAGATCCCGAAAGGAGACTTATTCAAAGCGACAAGAAAGAAGACTACGATCAGCACTGGACTGCAGGTAAGTCCTAAATCCTTCATTATAGAAAATTCTAGATGAAATATAATCTAGAGAAAGTAGTTTGCATTTGTCTGTTTGTTTCTAGTTATCTGTAGGATACTAGGGAGATCTGTCTTGTCCACAAGAACGATTTATCTGCCTAACATAT